>JAQGBT010000230.1:0-65394 GCA_034698585.1 Disparrhopalites patrizii
TTGGAATTAAAATTCATATTTTAGATATCCGAAATTTAAATTCGTATTCATAAGTAGGAAAAACGCGTATTTTAATTTGAATTTTAATCCATATTTTTTCGGATGTCATTCCCTGGTACAAAGTGATCAAGTTATGATAACTTTGTAAATTAAGTTTTCTTCATTCGGGTTTCTTGGAATGCGGTTAGAATAAGGCAAAAGAAAAGTCAGTATTATAATATTATTATATTCTTTATACATATATTAGATTTATCTAATAAGCCTATTTTTGGCTAACGGAGGCGAAAATCGGGAAAATATAAAATTTTGATTTACCTGATCTTACCGAATTTTATGAAAACCGATATATTGTTGCTTCGCAAACCGGGAAGCATAGTGCTGTCCCTTGAGAGGGTCGCAGCGTGAAAGAATAAAATTAAGATCCCAGACTCGAGATATCGTCTGGTATAATGGCCGATAAAGTCAGACTTGAGTTTTACCGTTGGAGAATTAGCATTTACTTACTATACTGAGTTTATTAGATAATGCTGACCATTTCTTTGTGGTTTCGTGTAATTGTTCATATTACTTTAGATTAATAGCCGTTGTGTACACTAATGAAGTTGTGTTTGAATAACAGGTTACAAGCGCCCCAATCTGGTGTCCTGCAGCAAGTTTAACCGTGATAATGTATACTTTGTTGTCAGGACTCTATCGCTACATGACGCAGAAGGATGAATTTTGCGTCGTAATTCTTGGGTTAGATAATGCTGGGAAAACGGTAAGGGCCACCAATACTTCATCTTGATGATACACGCTTTGGTTTAGTCATTTATATAATGGATATTCATATATATATATATATGTATAATGTATACACAAGTATATGTTTTATGGTTTAGACGTACTTAGACGCAGCAAAGGCTTCCAAAGTGAAGGGACACAAACGAACTGCAAGCAACCGAGTCACTTCTACTGTTGGGTTAAATGTAGGCAGCATTGAAGTCAATGGGGTATTGTTGCAATTTTGGGATTTGGGTGGGCAGACTGAATTGCAGACTTTGTGGGACAAGGTATGGAAGATTCTTGTTTATTTCATTTGTTTTTTGTTTACTTTGCTACATGTAACGTTGTTGAAACAGCATTTGTGAGTCAAGTATCTGGTAATCTTTTTATAATTGCAGTACTACGCAGAATGTCACGCTGTGATTTATGTAATCGACTCTCACGACCGAGAAAGAATAGACGAATCTAAAGAAGCTTTTGGTAAATGTTTTATTAGTATTTATTCCTTGTATCTGTTGCTATTATTATGAAATAACAGCATATATATATATATAATATTTTTGCGATCAACATCATTATTTCTAACGTTATGAATATATATATATATATATTTATATAATTTATATTTGCAGACAGGATGATTCGAAATGAAATTCTGGCAGACGCTCCTCTTCTGGTTTTAGCAAATAAGCAAGATCTTCCTGATTGCATGGGGGTTCGCGAAGTGAAGCCCATATTTAATCAAAGTGCTCATCTCATAGGTTCAAGAGATTGTATGGTGATGCCTGTCTCAGCCCTTACCGGGTATGCCGTTTAAATACACTTAAAACGACCAAAGCATGTCGAGAGCTTGAATTCTTACGTAAACAGTTGTTTTACAGGGAGGGAATAGAAGAAGGAATAAACTGGCTAGTCGATTGCCTTAAACGAAACGTGGACACGCGACCACCTAAAAACAGCGAAAATTAGCTTTATTTCTGGCAGCGTCATTTCCCCTGGAAATAGATGTAGGAACAAAACAAGTTTCCTTATACTACTTTCATTTTATAAAAGTTTGCTTCCTGTACATGCATATTCTCTATTCGGTATCGTTATTGTATGTTGTGTGTTGATGAATTTTTATATCCAAAATAGGTTGAAAAACGCAATAATGAGTCAACGGGCGCCACCATGCAGGGTAACCAAAAATAACCATATAACTGGATACCATCAACGCTGCAAATGATAGTTACACGTGTTAAATACTTGTCTATTACCAATAAGCGTCTACTATAGCCGTAGGACATGTTTATGCATGTATCTTTTGTTACGAATTTGCAATAAAATTCCAATATTTTCTCGTAATTAACGTTTTTCCTGTGCAGAATCCCACAGTTTGTATTGGTATGTACACAGGGTATCCATTTGTAATGTATACGATAACCTTACTGTCGAGCCCCTGTTTAGTAGTATAGAAAAATAAATGGAAAATGACGGATTTATTGTTCTTACGAGTGTAGCACACAAGTCTCTTGTTTACACCATGTTCTTTTTCTTTTTTTTTAATATTGCGTCATGTTTCCCCGTTAAATAAAATAATTACCCTGTCCGTTTAGTAAGCACAAGCACATACGTATTTTCGCTATGACAGTAAAACGAGCAAAAAAAAAAAAAATTGATGACTGGACTCATTCTTCTCCCATTTTTAATTGCTCACATAATCGCGTCAGCCAAAAAGTCAGTGCCCACAATCTACTAATAAAGTACTTACGTCTGCACATTTTTTCTCCAGTTTAGCACGGGCGATGAAATGAGTGTTGGTTGTTGCCAAGTCACACTGAAGCTGCGTCAACATCAATTAACGATGGAAAAATATCCTTTTGGAGATTACAAAGAGGATTAGGGAAGCCATTAAATTGTATAGGGGAGGAAAAAATACCATAAACCATAAGGACAGCATTGCGGAGATGACTGCCATCTACAGAAGCGAGAAAGAGGGAAGTAACAGGTGAAAGTCTCTTCTTTTGGATGTTGAGCAGTAACAAAAATAATACAGATTTTTTTTTTTTGGAGAAGAAGAAGAAGAAGCAGCAGCAGCAGCAGAAAAAAGAGAGAGAAAGTCCCACATGTTGGAAGAAACACCGCAAGGCGCGAATCTTTGAGTGCCCACAAATTCCATAATAATTCTCCATGGACAAGTATAGATAAATTGGTTTAATTTATAAAATATGCTGGAATTTTCATTATTTGTAGAATAAAAGTGTAGTTTAAACATCTGTGACACTCAATTTTGACGTGAATTCCGTGCAATCATCATTTGGTATTTATTTTACCGTGGAGTTCCTCCTAATTTTTTTTTTGTATGATTGTCATTTTCATGTCACATTTTTTTTTTTTTGACATATAATTTTGTATTGTGGAGACGCCTTTATTGATTTGTGATGAAAGGAGTATAGTAAAACGTGGTATTAATTAACTAAGGTACTAATTTCCTTCATTCATTCTTATTATATTAAGATTTTAAATAGTGAAGGTTCCTGCTTGTGAGGGATCAGACTTTGGGTTTGGCCCTTTGTGTCCTTTATAAGCACATAATATTTGTTTTCAACATGGATTTTGAGAGTCCAATGGCGTTAGTGTGATATTCGTGGGTCATCATGATAGGTGTGATGTAATAGATAAGTTTTGACGGGTTGGACAATATTTCAACGGAATTTTAGTCATCTAATAAAATAGCACATGTTGTGATAACAAAGAGCATGATTGTGTGTTTGTACTGTGAAAGTCTGGCCTAAAAATAGTAGTAAAATGGGTGTATCACTCCAGTAGAAAGTAACGTTAATAATGGATGAGAGTTACTAATTCATGTTTTTTTCTTCCAGACGTGTGCATTTTGTCCCGACAGAGCTGAGATTAGCGATTCGGACAACCTTCGTAGAGTCGATTAAAATTAACCTGAATTTGTAGTTTTTTTTTGTAATATTGCCGAGAGTGCTGTAGAAACTCTTTTTACTGGTTTTCACTTACATTCCAACAACATTCCAATTTTACAAGCCTCATTCTAATCATGGAGGTGGCAAATACAATAAAACAAGTTATCAACGATGCCGTTGAGCGAGGTATGCATATTTTTTTCAAACTGTAAGCACTGTACTGCTCAACTTTTCAATGTGGTAACAACTTTTTGACAGTGCTTATTGAGAAAGTAAGTGTTATTGGAAGGATTGATAATTATTTATTTGTTTTCATTTCAGTTAAAATGCCCGCACCATTGCGTTTACGAGATTTAATTCGAATGATTCGAGCAGCTCGGACGGCTGCTGAAGAACGTGAAGTTGTGAACAAAGAATGTGCCAATATTAGGAATACATTTCGAGACGAAGACTCAGTATGGCGATGTCGCTCCGTGGCAAAATTACTTTATATACATATGTTGGGGTATCCAGCACATTTTGGCCAACTTGAGTGTCTCAAATTGATCGCCTCCCCCAGGTTTACCGATAAAAGGATTGGCTACTTAGGTGCTATGCTTCTGCTAGATGAGCGTCAAGATACGCATTTGTTAATCACAAACGTCCTTAAGAAGTAAGTGTAAATATTTTTTTGGTTTCCCGGGTTTACATTATGAATTTTATATGTATCGTTAAATCATGTCTACATGAATATCTTCTCACTGCAGTGACTTGAATTCGAATGCCCAATTTGTGGTGGGTCTTGCACTATGTACCCTTGGAACAATTGCCTCCGTCGAAATGTCACGCGATCTAGCTCCAGAAATCGAAAAGTTACTGAAATCTTCCAATGCTTATCTAAGGAAAAAAGCAGCACTTTGTGCTTTCCGAATCGTCAGAAAAGTGCCGGAGTTGATGGAGATGTTTTTGCCAGCATGCAGAACTTTAATTGCTGAAAAAAATCACGCAGTTCTTATCACCGCTGTTACGCTTGTAACAGAAATGTGTGAAAGATCGCCGGACACATTTAACTATTTTAAGAAGGTAATTTTTTTTTAATATTTCTACACCATTGACTATACGACACGCGTTACAGACTGTTTTGTTTCTAAATTTGAAATTGCATTTAATCGTTTCTCGTACACAAATTTTGTTGAACTTTAGTTTACATGACTTTTTCTTAGATGCAGGACGTTTTTGGTTACTGAATAATTATGCTATTTACTACGTTGGCTAATACAAGCCCTAGCCAGAATGTATGAGTCAGTAGCATTTACTGACACAAGCGTTGGCAATACAAAACGAATAACAGAAGCACGTTTGCTTTATTAGGGAATAAGGAAACGGAGTTCGAAAACGTTGCTTTTGCGAATCGCTTTTTTACAAACAAGCCATCGATGCACGAATTTTGCAGATGTCTAGTATAATTTATGATATCCTTTCACTCATTACTTACTTTAGTCTGTATGATGAAAAGATCAGACTGTGTTTGAGGACATACTATGGATGCATCGAATAAGAGCGTTTGAGATACAAGTAGAATATGAAGGCAGATTTAACTTAGCAGTAATCAGTCATTGAATCTAATATGCAGTGTTTGCTAATCGAAGTAACACACCCGTATTGATGTTTTACACAGCTTTCAGACATCAAGATTGCTTATTGTACACTTTCTCCACTACAATAATTTGTTTTACAATATACAGTCAATTAGGAACAGTGGGCAGGAAAACCCAGTTCATAGTTCGTTATAATACGAAGGTTTTAGATACTTCGTGATAATTCTATCAAGAAACGAGTGCGTTTAAAGTTTAAACGAAGCTCACACAATACACATTCAATTATCGCTTTCTTTATTCTTCCATCAGTTGCTATACTAGTACCTATTGTTTCTCTCGCCAATCTTCCCTTGCCGGTTTTAAAGTTCTGTCTCAGACTAACTTATAGTTTTGAATTGATTATGTTGTACTATTCACCGCTTTCCTCCCGAAGGATCCTGAGAATTGGGAGGTAAGCTGTTTCTTCACTCTTGCTTTTTGTTTCACGCAATCTGTATCTTGCTTTCTTCTACTTACTTATACATCAAAAAATATTTCAAGTGTGAGTGCAATGCAAGCACGACGTAGAATTTTTTCTGCATGAGGTAGAGAAAATTTTAGTGGATAACTGAAGGAGAAAATAAAATCTCCATATCCCACGACTTTTGATGCGTGGCGTTCACGCTGACTAATAATGACGAAAATTGTACATTTTGCATGTCTTAAGACAGTGAAATGGCAGAATTGTGGTAAAACGATTAAAATTGTTTTGATGAATTACATGGCAGATGATTCCAACCCTGGTTCGCACAATGAAGACCCTAATCCTTTCAGGGTATTCGCCGGAGCATGATGTTTCAGGCGTGAGTGATCCATTCCTTCAAGTAAAACTGTTACGACTGTTGAGGGTACTGGGTCGGGGAGATCAAGAGGCCGCCGAAGCTATGAACGATCTTTTAGCACAGGTATTGTCGCTGATCTTTTTGGATTTATGTATTTAGTAGGTTTTTAAAATTGTTTTTAAGACTTACGTAACATTTGTAGGTCGCCACAAACACCGAAACGAGTAAGAACGTGGGTAACGCTATTTTGTACGAAACCGTTCACGCGATTATGGATGTCCAATCAGAATCTGGCTTGAGGGTTTTAGCTGTGAATATTCTGGGAAGATTTTTGCTCAATTCAGACAAGAACATTCGGTATGTAGCTTTGACCACACTTCAAAAGACAGTAACCCTTGACCAAAACGCCGTGCAGAGGCACAGGTCTACGGTACTTGATTGCCTAAAAGTAAGAACTGGTTTTACATTATTACTTAGCAGATCACGCTTATTTAATATTTGATCCCAACACGTACCTATAAAATCTGGCGTATCATACAACTACCGCCCGTTCATGCGTTAATCACTGATTACATCCTTAACTCAATGTTCTATATTTATTTATTGTCTCTGTTCTTGAGTAAACAATGATTTACTTACAAGTTTACTGAAATGCTTTCATTTATGTTTGGCAGGATCCCGATGTGAGTATACGGAGGCGAGCAATGGAATTAAGCTTCCAGTTGGTAGTTGAATCCAATCTAGAAAGCATGACCAGAGAGCTGTTATCCTTCTTGGCCAGAAGTGAGCCAGAAGTTAAATCTGTGTGCGCGTCCAATTTAGTTTCTATAGCTGAAAGATACGCTCCTTCACCATCCTGGCATTTCCACACTTTGTACGAAATTTTACAAGCTGTAAGTAACGTGTACTATTGTAAACCAGACATGGTGTCAGAAAAATTTATTTGTGAAATGCAATATGTCCCCTGTATTTACTATTTACTGGATTCACAATCTTAGGCGGGAAACTACGTCCGAGATGATGTGGTATCGTCAACGTTACAGCTGGTATCTGATTCGCCAGCAGTTCAACCTGAAGCCGTGAGTTTGCTGTGGGATGCTGTCAAAAACTTGAAAAACATTGAAGACTATCAGCCGTTGGTACAGGTAATGATATATGATTTGAAACCCGTGAATATCCATATTGCTTATATATATTTAGTATTTTTATATTTCATTATTATCATCATTGCTTATTGTTCCTTACACATATGCACAATCAGGTCGCAGCACAAATCAAAATTAAAGATCTGGTGAACAAAACTGACTGGCAATATCAGAAATTATCATCACTCACAATGTATCTGTTAACCTGTTCCCTTTCAGGTTTGTTGCTGGTGTATGGGTGAATACGGCGACACAATTCAAAATGCATCTGATGTAAGTATGGAAGACGTATTAGAAAATTTCCAGCAAATTTTGTGGTCTCCACATGTGTCTATTATCACGAGACAGTATTCAATTATGGCACTGGAGAAGTTATCAGCACGTATTCCGGATACAACGGTTCGCGTCAGGTACACTGTGCTGTGTAAAAATACAAATGATAGTATAGATGTAAAGTAACCCCTGGTGAAAAATAATGAAATTATAATTTTAGATCGATTATCGCCGCGTTCGGATCGCATTTAAATGTCGACTTGCAACAGAGAGCAATAGAGTTTGGAGCTTTATGCCGTAGTTTTGACCACTTAAGGGGCCCAATTTTAGAGAAAATGCCGCCAATGCCTGTGGAGAAGGAGAACAAACATGCAGTATCAAATGGGGAAGCATCTACTGGTGTAGACGACATTGATTTTCTAATTCCCGATGAATCACATGGCGTGGACAGCACTAATAATGATTCTGTAACGATTATTTTTAATATTTTTTTAATTATCGCGTTCGCATAGACGAAGTAAATAAAGTAGTAGTCATTTATATACCAATGTTGAACATTTCAGAACGCCTTGTTAAACATTTTGGGAGACCTGGATGGAGAGAACGATCTTGTGATGGGTTCTGCGTCAGTCAACAATGAACTTGCAGGATTAAGTTTTGACACGGGATTCAAAAATCCAGCTCCAGTTGGCAATACTGCGAATAATTTTGGTGGCAATGGGAATGACTTATTTGACTTGATTGGCGGGATGGGTGACGAGTTGTCAGCTCCAGTTCAAAACCCTGACCCACTAAACTTATCATCACTATCCTCAAATATTTCATCTATTCCTATTTTCCCAACTTTTTCCAATTCAGTTGCCGTTAATGGAGGTACAGAATTTACTGGACATACTCAACGTCATGAGCTCATTCCTGGCCAGTTCTTTCCCTCTTCTTTCTTTACTACGAGTAAGTCAGAGCAGCAGTCTTCGTTATGGAAGGGCGCCGAACAAGATGGAATAATGTCGGGTAAATAGACCCATAATCATTGGGAATGTATTTATATTGATGCCTGAAAATTATTTTAATATGCCGTTCTTACATTAGAGTATGGAAAAGCTATTTTAGCTTTCAACGACGAGCATGTGTGGATTGTTTTTGTTCCATTGCTGGCCTATTCAACTCCCACCGCTATTGTGATGCAAGTTCGAGCTGGGGGCCGGGCAAGTCAGAGTCAAGTCAATGATTTAATATTCCAAGCCGCCGTCCCTAAAGTAATTATTTTACTTATACACATACATATATTTATGCAGACGCTTTAAATACTGGCCGAGTATGTCCATACTGGAAAGCTACCTTCGTAATTTCATCCCTTTTTGTTTGTTTTTAGTCATTACAATTAGCTTTAGACCCGCCATCAGGGACGAGTATTGTTCAAGGAAGTGTTATCACTCAAAAAGTAACTATCGGAAATCCATCCAAGGTAAAACTCCATTATTTTAAATATTCTGTAATTATACCCACTTGTATTCTACAGCTGCCATTTCTGTCACGCAAAATTTACAGGCAACTTTGAAGATGCGCCTTAAAATCAGCTACAACATCAATGGGAGGTCACAAGAAAAAATTCAGGAAATTCATGATTTTCCAGCCGATTTTGGGATGTCCTAGTTTCAGAATTCGCCAACCATCCGTCCGTGTAAACCAAACTTATATGTAATGTAATGTCTATATAGACTATAAGTATAATTATAACCGCACTAACCCCTGCGCAGCCATTTAGCTGTCTTGCTGTACATTATTTGGTATCCTTGTCTTATTACAACTTCTTTAAAGTCAGGTTTTAGCAAACGCAATTTTACAAATGTAATTATTAGAAACCAAACCCAGCTGTTGTCGTTTTTAATTTAGTGTTAGTAATTATTACTTTTTGCAGTTGGGAAGAAGGTTTTGCCCATCAAGTTAAAACTATTGGGCTAACGAGGATAGAGAATACAAAGCAATTATTTTTCTCTGAACGTCCTGTATCTCTATGCCTAAGTTCTTGTGGTATAACTTTTTATAACCGTTATTCAACCTATTTTGGGTCCAGGATGTAGCTTTTACTTTGTCATTTGAAAGCAGCATGTTCTCTTAGAGTTAATAATTTTAGATGAATGATTCATGTCCTACTTGATGACATGTCCCACATGTCGAAAACACATCCGTGATTTTTTTCTAAATATCAGTGATACAAATGTATCGCGTGCACAGGAAACGACATATTTGGTAACTTCAGTGAAAATTACTGCATCAATTCATTTTTTATGTCAGTACCAGTACATGTTTCCCCTATGTTGGTTGTCTAGGAATTGTATACATAATTAAGATGTTGAATTTATTGAACTTGTCGTCCTAATTGCGCTATGACATTTTAATTTAAGATTGGATTTTCTATTTACAACCGAATTACAAAAACAAAGGTAAAAGGGAAAATCTTGGAGGTGACGCAGATGTTCAGGTGCTCAAAACCATGTTTACCTTATTGAAACATATGTTTATTAATGTACACGCGTACCTACCAGTGGACAAAATTATTTGCAAGTTTTAGCCTGTAGTTGTAACCGTTACCTATGTGTACCCCTCGTATGGCTTGAAATGCTTTCGTGATTGTAAGAGAAGCTGTCATAAGATGCAAATTGTTTGTCAACAACGAGGTGATGATCCAAGGACGCATTACCAGTTGGTATCAAAGTCTTGGTACGTACATACATACATATATAGATTCCACTAGTAACTTATTAAAATCATGTACTTTACGTTATTCAAAAAAAAAAAAAATCCAGCTGCCTAATTTATTTCGATTGAACTTAACCATTGTTTAATACTCTCATGAACTTCTTGCCTTGGGCTGGTGCTGAGTAATTGTAACAGTTCATCAACGTCTTAGATTGTTACAAAATCCAACAACGCACGGTAGAGTGAGCAGAACAGTCGTAATTATGCATATTATTCGCGTGGAATGTATCAAAGTTTACAGCTTAAGTTTACTTGGTGGTTGCCACAAGGGATGCCCGATATGTGAGTGTATTTATGTGTAATGTGTACACACAGACACACACAACTAAACTAAAAATGATTAATGCATACCATTTTTAACTAGATTAGTTTTTAATACAAAATTAATGCATTTTTATTGTTTTCAAGTGTCCCAAATTCACAATGATCTAGTACGCACTCAATCACTTCCATGGTACTACTTCGAAATACCTTTAAGGTTTACTGGTTTACTGAAGTTATTGCTCCAGCGTGCATTCGTATTCTTAGTTGTATTCATACATACACGGACTTACATTTTCAACAATGTAATACTGAACAAAAATCCTTAACCAGGAAATTTATTGCAGTACATGGGACAGATCCTGAGCAAAAATCTCAGCTCACAATATTTTTAAAAAACATACAACAAAGACAACATGTACTTACAACTAAAAACATTGCTAGATTTGGATAAAACGTATATATATACTCTTGAGCTACCAAAACAACTTACGAAAAGGTTATAAGAACATCCCACAACACTGAGTAATAATCACGGTTTGTTTTTACGGAAACAGAAATACCAAGCTATTATTTTATATACATACGTATCAAGGAAATGGTATTTAGTATTTAATAAGACACTTGGTATGAAAACTTTTTCGCAGTAATAATTCGTAACTGTTGTATGTGGATTCTTGAACTATTATTCGCACATAAACATTTGCGGTCTCACGCTCTGATATAATCAGCCGAAGATAAATAAGTGAAATCTGAAATTGTATGCATCTAATATTCGTAAAGTATAAAATTCATTGTCTGCACACATCCTAACATTTCATTCCATCAGCATCACATTCTTCGTCCCTAACAAGTACTAAAGAGCAAAATAAATATTGTTATACATAATTAATAAGATTCCATTTTAACTTTCGAAAATTTAGAAGTAGTTTAATACAGAAACACTTATGGGGCGTTTCCACATTGCGGATCCAACTAGTCTCTGGCATGCAAGTTTAGCTTCAAAGGGGGTATCGAAAGCAACCCGTGCGTCACCTGTCGGCTTTTGATTATCATCAAACCTTCGAATGATACGATTTCTAGGAATTTGAATCTTGAGCAAATCTTTAAGAAAATGTAGGATATCATCCATGGAGGCCTTGTACGGAACATTTTCCAGTGCTAGAACACAGCCTATAAAGCAACACAAATTATATTCTAATTTTTCTTTAATTAAATGTTCATGATTCAAACGAAGTAATAGCAACACACGCGATTACTATATGCTTGACCATACCAGGATTCTCAAACGGAGCCATGTCATCAATCCGAGATGATCCTTGCGTAGACCTTTCTTCCATGTCATTATTGCTTCCGGAACCGGTATTCGAAAATCTTGTGGACCTCTCACTTGTAGGACCACGCAGTCTTGGAACATTAGCTATCATATTTGCATTGGGACTAGCCATACTCTGTTGCAGCGCTTGCGTAAAAGGATTTTGACTTTGGTGATTTGTAGGGAATCTATTGGTGGTGTTAGGAACGCCTGGACGAGGCCCTAACAGAGATGGCCGAGTAGTTCGAGGTGTGTATTGGTTGTGATTACCAGGTGATGGATTTAACATAGAATTACTGCTACCATTATTATTATTTCTAAGATGGGATTGTCCGGTGGGTAATAAAGAAACTTTCACGGGTACACGTCCAAACAGAGTCCCGTCTTTGGTTGTGGCTCGTCTTGCTTTCGCAGAATCCGGAAAATCACATACTATTTGTCCATTAGGAAGTCCATTCGAGTCATACATGGTTCGAACACCAACTGGAACTAGTCCAATTTCTGAGAAAAAGTCCAGAACACTTCGTTCGTTTGTCTGAGGGGGAACACCCGATATAACAACGCTGGAGCTTTCCACATCCTAAATAAAATTTAATAAATTACTACATACTCAAAACTAAATCGCCGAATTCATTGCACAGCTAAATATATCTATAGGTATTACCGAGAAATAAAGATAAAAGGAACAAATGTATTTAACTGGAGTGCTTGGAAGCTGTACAAAAGCTACATTTAGTAAAATGAGGGTATACCACACATCAAAGCACAAAATTAACGAGGAAGGAATAACCCAAACAAACGCTAGTGAAACTACTTGACAAGCTTCTTACAAACAGGTATCCAGACGTATATGAGAAGTACAATGATTCCAGCAAAGTCTAAATCACATAACAGAGACAAGCAGGAAGCGTCAAAAGATTGTATAACCAAAGCGACTGACTCCGAACAGACTAACCAAGCCAATGTCCAACTCAAAAAGAGATTTGGCTTCTCCAGGGCCTTTACTATCTCTGGTCGATCCTAATCGCCCCCCGAAGACTTCTCGTTTAGCCCGCTGTACATCTTCAAGCTCGCAAAAATCAATAGGAAAATTAGCCCCTTCAGAAGACTTAACAATAACATCTATCGCTCTTTGGGCTGACAATACACTGTCCAAGTGAACAAATGAAGTGGCAGTTGTTCGACCTGTCGATGATTCATTCGGCACACAGACGACATCAACTACGTTAATGTCACGAAAAAATTTTAAGGCCACGTCTTGTGGAGTGATAAGTTGGGGCAGCCCCCGAATGGTGATGCAGTTGGACTGGGAGGAAACACCACCATTGAAGCCTAGAGTGTGCACAAATAATATCGATACGTCTTTTAGTAGGGCCAAGAACAAGAACTCCCCTTCATGAGAGAATATTTCGAGGGACAGATAAAAGAGTTCTGCAATTTTAAACTATGAAAGTAATTACGGCTGGTTCGGGGACGTTCACGAGTTTCATTCCGATGTTCCCGCTCCCTGTGGTCTCGATCCCGTTCGCGCTCACGTTCCCTTTGCTCCTTGTCGCGCTCCTTTTCTCGCTCCAGTGCTCGCTTGTTAGCACGAAATTCGTTCTCCCATACTTCCAGGTTTAGAGAATCCACCTTAATTGTGTTTCCTCGTAATTTTAAACCATTTTGACGTATCACTCGAGGAAAGTCATTCGGATTCTCTAACTTGAGGAAAGCTAGACCCTTCTCGTAGTTCCTCACTACCCCTTCCCCTCCACCTTGTACATCCACGCGTATAAATTCCCGTATCTGTAAATTAATGTTCATATACTTAATTCACTAAATAAATATTAACGCCTGAAACACCATGATGGAAGCAACATTGATTACGTGGTGGACAATGGACATCTAAATGCAACACCTAGAAGAGATACTTTTACAAGCCTGACATCAGTGACGCGCCCCCAACAATGCCTTCAAGAAATGAACGAAATGTGATATATATAGGTACTATAGGTAGTACAAATGTCGTTTGAGATTTCAACGTCCACAACACAGCGAAAACATTTGCGAAATGCGGATTCAACAGGTAGAATTTGCTAAATGACACTTCACTTCATCATTGTTTCTCAAATGGCAATTGCTTTGATAAATCATTTACAGCATAATTGCTGTCGCTTTTTGGTTGCAGCTAAAATCGCCAACATTTTACCTCTCTAAATGATGTGTCCTTTGATAAACCGGCGAGTTTAACGCAAGGGGATGCTTCATCCGTAATAGTGACTACAATATTTTCCACCGACGAATCTCGCTTCTCCTTTCTCTTCTCATCACCGGAACCATATTTACCCGGTGAGGCATCAATTTTTCCTTTCTCTGGACTACGACTTGAGCCAGCATCACTTCTCCGCCGTTCATCCTTGCCCCTGTCCCGACTGGTCCCACGTCGACTTCTTGTGCGTTCGCGACTTTTACTTCTGGATTTAGACCTTCTGCTACGACGCCTTTCTCTGCTTCGGTCGCGGCTTCGAGATCGCCGTCTGCTTCTAGAACACGGAAGGTTGGGGTTTGAAGGCATAACTGTGTGTGGATATGCTAACTTAAAACGTCCTTCTAATACCTACCTCGGAGCATCCTTCCTATCTCGCGATGGAGATTGGCTTCGTCTTACACGATCCACCCGCTCTCTTTCTCGACCACGAGCATCTCTATCCACTGCTCCTCGTCCATTGAAGCCCACATTATTTCTTTCTCTTTGCCCTGAGAGTGGACCGGCGTTACTGCCACCGGGTTTACCGAAAGGATTTATTGGTCTTTCATTTAATCTTCTATTGTCTCTGTTAGGCATGGAAGAATTATTCTGGAGGAAATTGGGTCGAACTTGGTTGTTTGCACCTAATGGACCTCCCGTGTTATTACCATTATTGGCAGAACTCATTAAATTTGGATTTATCCCTCCAAACCCGACATGGGGCCCTCCTTGCCCCATAGAAAAAGGGGACATGCCAATTCCGCCTCCAGGATGAACTGATGATCCACTGCTCATGAGTGGCATTCTACTACCAGAGCCCAAAGCAAATTGGTTTGAACCACTTAATACGGGAAGGGCTGAGTTTGGCATTCCAATTAAATTTGGATTTGATGTAGGACCACCCAGCATGTTGCTACTACTTATAGGTCCATTCGTAATATTACTAGGAAACCCCATTGGAATGTTACCCGCAGGCCCAGACTGAGACATAACAAAAGGATTTTGCGAGAGGTAGTTCATTGGGTTAATATTTCTGGGGCCAGGCATACCGTTGGGACCCGAAGTAGGGCCCATAGGAACAGATTGAGAAAATACAGATGGATAACCACCTGGCCCACTGTTCTGACCGCTCAGAGCACCAGCAAAACTGGTTTGGCCCGCAGGTACACTATTTGCGCTCAGGGAGTTCCCAAGACCTGGAAAAACTGGGGGGTTATTGCTACTATTTCCCCCCGGGTAACCAAGGCCTAATGTAGGTAACATCGTATTTCCTGCCATTGAAAGTTGGAGATTACTGCCATTTTGGTTATTTATGCTCGCAGACGCTGACGTTTGTTGATTGGGAACTTGTGACGAAGACAGTGGTGAGTTTTCTGAAGGCGAGTTACTTGACGAAGATGGTGGCATCAACCCCAAAGCTTGTTGTCGAGCTTGCTCGATGACCTAATTGAATATGACCAAAACAATCTTATGGTAACGCAAAAAAGTACAAATATCAACCTTTGACTACGGTTAAAAGTGAACACATTATCCGTCGCATTCGTTCGCAATACTCCAAATTCATAATAAAATGGGCATTAAAGGAATCAATCGCCACAACTCAGTAGCTCCAGTAATCTTCCAGTAAATATAAAATAACCATTTGCAGTGATTTCCTATAGCAGGAACGCATGTGCTAGCAGTTGGTCATTATGTGATTTAAAGCTGATGTCATAATACGTAGTAGTGGAATGTGTGGCGCTGGTGCTGACCACAATACTATATACTTAATACATACTATTAGAGAACGGGCTTTGATGTTGAAGTTACGATTTGTTCATTTGGTTATCTCACACGAGCATTTAGGTGTACCTACAGTGCATCGGCTTTATTAGATCAACCCAAGATGATTACTCTAAATAACCGTCATCTCATATACGGGATTAGAAATAGGAACCAGGGGTGAGCATACGCCATGACTCAAGTTTGTGCCTTTAAAGGTTGCTTCCTAAGATGGCCAAAGTTGATTTTAAGACAGATTGTGTCGAGAAGCCAAAAGCATTCATGTGATCATTGGAAGAATTATTTACGAAAAAAAGCTTTTGTCTCCAATAGCAGGGTAAATAGGCATTCCGGCAGAATGCGGTCCATCAACAGGCTTACCATCATCACCGGTTTGAGTACTGGTTTCTTGGAAATGTGTTTGTATTTAAACTTTAGGTAGTGGTTTGTAACCATTTACTTGGGCGTGAATCAGCGGCCAGTGTTCGGGTACTGATTTATAAAATTTTCTGAAAAACATTTGCCCTAAACAAAAAAACATGTACAATATGCTGCGTAATTGGGTTAATCATGTCTAGTCTCAAGTTTTTACTAATATATGTATATGTAAATATAACCACTTAGTGCTCATCAGGGCAACCTATTTTTGGCAAATCTTATCTGCATTATCATATCATCAATCATCTTACGCTTGCAAGACTCTTGAAAGAATGCATGGCGAGACCACTTTGCCGAGTGCAAATGTTAAACAACTGAAAATCGGTAAAACTTCCACGTGTTGCGGAACCATTTCCATTAGTAGGGTTTCATCTTGAACTGCTGGAGCAGCCAGTTGCAATCTTTACAAAGTTTAAAACTGATCCTGCAAGGGTGAATTATTAGCCCTGAAAAGGCAAGTTGCACAGCGATTAGTTCACCTGCTAAATAGGTTACTAGGACGCTGCTCATACCACTTGAGGTTGCCAATAATACAGTGGATATTCAACTTTAAACTTATGCTTTTATGAAAAACGTTGTTCAGGTTCCAATCACCCACCGGCGCATCGGCTTTCGCTTGATTACGGCACTTTAACTCTTCCTAAGGTACAAAATGATAAAAATGGTAAGGTAAAAAAAAAAAACTGCCACATGCGTCATGTCTTCCATCGGTGGAAATCTTGTACTGTGAAGTACAGAAAAAGTTTTCCAATACTCTCGTGTTGCTCAAATTGGATAACGAAGAACAGTTACAGCTAATCATGACGTAACATTACCGACTGGACACAAAGGTCACTTTTGCCTTGTTTTTATACGGGAACTTAATTAAACAAGTGTGTGGGTAGAAGAAAAAACTCATATGACTAGTGAAAAACTAAGCAACTGAGCAATTTTGGACGAGGTGACCCGTGTTAGCAGATACGATACGTCAGCGAACTCATACGCCTAAAAAACTAAAAGAATTGATTATGTTTTCAAACAGGGGTCAGAAATATATTCTTTTATAGAATTTGGGAGTAATTCGACCCCTCAGCCAGCGTAAAAGGACGACAGATGTGAGTAGGTAAAAAATTGAATGTAATGAACCTTGTACATCTCGTTGCGTGAGCTGAGAAATAGTTTGACCGGCGTGTCCTTAAGACAAGTACCCGACAGTTGCATTCCTTGACGAGCGTCTTCGTCCGTGCTGAAAGCAATGAATGCGTCGCCCTCTGACCCTCCAACGATGTGAACCCCTCCATCAGGTATTTGCAAACCACGAAAGAAGTTCCGAATGTCAATGGAATTTGCCGATAAGGGCAAATTCTGTAGTCTAATTATCACGCTCATGATGACGGTATTTCAAACGAATAAAAATTTCTGTATGTATTAATGTAAGTGTCGATAAAGATTTCTGCAGGTTGATATTATATTATTATTATTCGGCTGTCGTTTCTCGTTCTCCTCGGTTGGTTCTTCTGAACTGATACTTCTTGGTAGTTGTCGTCACCCGTCCCGAGGCCAACACGGTTTGTATAATACGTTTAGTATACAAAAACTAGCACTTGATCGATGATGTTTTTCGAGCTTGTTTGTATTTATCTCCAAGTTTTAAAGTATTTTTTTTCAAATTTATTGTTGTCTATTTGCAACCATCATATCGTATTATACGAAAACAATTAAACAATGCTGTTAATACAGAATCAAGTTGTTTTTACAGATCAGATTAATGAAGTTTTCATTTCTCATATTTCTTGTCAAAAAAGAAGTGGCAAGTAAGAATGTTTCGAACCTTACAAGTTCCTATTCCTATACAGTGAAACTTGAAAAGTTTCACAGGACAAGACCACAATTACCTACCTTTAAGCTACAATTTTGTAGGGATAAAAATCTCGGTGAACTATCTATTTGATTCTAAATACGAATTATGAACTCTCCTCGTCTCGCACACAAATTTCTTTTAACAGTAAACATGTAAGTAGATTTAATAAATAATATGTTTAACCTATAATTTCTATCTTCTTTATCTCTCAGTATACAAAATTATGTTGATTGTTGTTTCTCTCAACACTAAAACGAAACCAAGTTGATTAAAAACAAAGTTTTTGGTAAACCTTTCCGTCGTCTTCGTCTTCAGAGAGCGAATGTTAAAGGCAGTTAAAAAAGTATGGTGTTTCACTCTTTTATATTCAATTAAAACTGCAAACAAAATAAATGCGGATGATGTTTTTTTTCGTATTTTTCCGTCTTCACACTTTTTCGTCACCAAAAAAATAAATTGTGTTCAGTCTGTTGTGTCGTTCTGTGCTTTTCTCTTCCAAATAGCCTCTCAAGTCGAAGTGCGAGTAAAAGGTGAAATATGGCGTGCGGCCTTTTACGCACGCTCCTACGACGCCTGCTGGCGGGGAAATTTAAATGTTATTCCACATTTTTTTCAAAATATGCAAAAATGGGGCAATAGGATAGGTATCGAATAAAATAAAAGCGATATTTTATTATGTATTATATTAACAAACAAATAGAGGCGCACAATAACTATATGAGACACTTATATATAGTTGTTTGTTACTCTTTTTATGTCTGATATTTATTGCAACAAAATATCACTTGTTTTTAATCATACAAATGGGCATGAAAATAAAACTGCGAAACTGTACATTATACAGATTGATTCGACGAATGTCATGCCTATGAGGTAAAGCTTGTCATTGTGGCCGACTGGGAAATTGTGGCCACCCACCAATTTAATCAGGAGCTACGCGTAATTAAAGAAAATGATGCAAAATTAAGAAGACTAGCGCCTGCCCATATTATTCGATAATTATGGCCAGCAAATGCATTAAATTGTAAAACCAAAAAATTTCCGCAGTTTCTCAGGGCCAATGAAATGATTCAAGTATTAACTTAACCTATGTGCTTCATTTCTGATTCTGTTTCTTGTATGCTCTGCGGAATTATTCAACCAGACTTAGGATTCCTACACTCACTAGAATATTATCTAAATTCTAAAGTAACACCTTTGCATAGACCCAAACAACAAAACTGTTACAACAACAAATGCAAACAGCTACCTTCATTCTACCTTCAATCTGATTAATTAAGGTGTGTAACATGCAGTCATTTTTTTTTATAGGTAAACGCTATTTTAAGTACCTTGTAATTGTAATTACTTGTGTATTTAAATTGTCTTGGGTTATCTGCGGTGCACTACTGAGGTTAGAGGTGGAATTCAAAACTTGTATTTGGTGGTGCACTGTGTATGCTTGTCAAAACAATGAAATCAATTGTTACCATTTACCATATTAAGTCAAATTACGCACAGTTATATTTTTTCATAATTATAAACGTTTACCACAATTGAAGATGGGCGTGGTCACAAGTCATAATTACTTGCAATGACAGCAACTGTTAACTGTAGTATGGTTTAAAAAAATGATAAAAAATCTTTGAGGAGTAATTTAATGAATATTTTTGTGGTTATAGCAGCTTACAATTCTACATATTAGAATCCCTTCTTCAAAATTCCTTCCTTAAACCAAAGTGTAAAGACAACAAATCGGAAAAACGTCGCGAAAAAAAATGGTCACAATATTAAGCGTTACCCTTGGGTTTCTGACATTTCCCATTAAAATTTTAGAGGCGAACAAATACAATAGACTTCTCCGACCATTTTTGAAGAGTCGTAATAATAAAAAAAAAAAGGAACATGCGGATAAGATGAAATTCCCCGGTCAATATCCGGTTTTTAGATTGCAAGCCAAAACTCAATTATTTAGTAATCACCTTCACCTAATCACACACAAAAGTCATCTTTATTTCACCCGGCATGTATATTTTAATATTTCTGCGGGTCTTTATTTCTGGTCTGATTCTGAACTTATTCAGCTCTACACCGAGGAAGAGACTTTAAATATTTTGCAGTACACCAACATCCGTAATAGACACAACACACTAAAACACACCATAACACGAAAATAAAAAAAAAAGATTTTCTTGATAGAACAAGAACACCCACGAGACGTAATATTCTTGGCGGGATTTCCACTATATGCAACCAGACACAAAAAGGATATGAAATAGTGAATTCAGTGAATTGATAGACTTTCTCAGTTCTCACTTTTTCTTTTGCCTGGTCCTTTTCTCGTATTCTGCATGAATCACAAAAAACACCTGTTTTGGTTGTATTATATATTATACACTCATACACTGTATATAATACAAGGTTCAATGTTCCAAAGGTTTTTAAAACCCTTTTAGCTCACATTTCATTTGTAACCATTCAAGGGTCATATATACAGATAACTAAAATTTTGTAGTTTATTGTTACAAGTACACTTCTCCGCAGTTGCCCTTTAGTATGTTTAGTATGAAAAATTATTTTAATAGTGTGAAGTGTGATTGTTCGATGATTGTTGTGTATGTAATAAACTAGGACCTAAAAGCACATGTTACTTGTTATAATTATTGTAGGAAGACGTGCGCAGATATAGTCAAAAGTCACGCTGTCTATAGTCTATATCTCATTGTGTGATCAAAAATAATAAAAATAAAGCTATATTATATATTGTATATACATAAATACATACATATGTATAAATAACCAGAATTAACACACGCGCGTGCAAAACTTTTCGGCGTATAGTATGCGTTAACCTATAATAAATAACGTTTTTTTTAAACAAAGCGTTCATGTTGCTTCAGCGCGTGGTCAATATATTGTGGGTGACATTGCCGGTCTCAAGAAGGATTTGGTTGACCGGATGTGTGGTAACGGAATTTAAACCATTGTCTTCGAGATTAAGCTTTTGTAGGAGTAGAAATACGTGTGATTTCAGTACCGGTGTCATCAATCCGCCGGCTTTTGTTTCTCGGACTCCTAAGTCAAATAAAGGAATTGTGAGACCGAAAATGGAGAAGGAAGTCCCTGGCATTGGCAGTGATTCTAGTGCCATTATTTGGATAGATTGTGAGGTAAGCAAACGTAATTTTGCTGGTGTCATCATTTCATCATTCTTTTTTGTTCTTGTTTTTACTTATGATTTTGTGTATGTGGGTATGTAATGTTTTCAAATGATTAGCCGGTTCATGACGATTTTTACAGGATTCTTTAACCCCGGAAGGTCTCTAATTAATCCATAGAATTAGAACTATGTGTGGAAAGTGGGAGTTTTTATATACACATTATCATTTTCTTTATAATATTGCAGATGACCGGCCTGGATGCTGATGCACACACGATAATGGAAATCGCTAGCATCATCACGGGCCCAAATTTAAATGTGATAGCTAAACAGGAGCCTTTAATCATTCATACACCGGATCGTATTTTGGATACCATGGATGCTTGGTGTGTTCATCATCATGGAAAGGTAGTTGACTATAGACTCTTAAAGGGGTGGGGAAGGAACAAGATGTAGAAAGTATGCTCTGTAAGATGTTTGAATGTAATTGTTGAACGTATTTATTTATTTATAAAATACCTATGGATACATGCATCCATTTGATTACGCTGTGCTTCATTTGAGACATATCGTGAGGCTGTTATTACTTGATTTGATATCGGTTTGTAACCCTGGCGTCCACAAGTATTTAAGCGTCTGTTTACTCCGTTAATGGATTACTTTTAGAGTGGCTTGACGGAAAGTTGCAGAAAAAGTAAGCTAACGATGGAAGAAGCCGAAACGATTTTGCTGGAATTTGTGACTAAGCACACTAAAGCAGGTAAGATGCTTTGTACAAATGTAGAAACTGAATTTATTTCATGCATTTGATATTTGTGTTTTTATGAAAGTATGCCTGAGACGGTGAGAACGTATAATATACGTGAACTATTACGTGAAACGGATTTATATTGAAAGCATAATTCATGATAAATCGGTTGTCGTCGGGTGATATCTTTGTGTTTATGATTAATACTGATTTCATGCGTTGAGCAATTTAGTATCTGGTATCTATATTTGTATTGTAGGAGCTTGTCCCATGGGTGGAAATTCAATATATATGGATAGAAAATTCATACAGAAGTATATGCCAAAATTTCATGATCATTTCCATTACCGGAATATCGATGTCAGTACAATTAAAGAACTAGTTCGTCGATGGTTTCCACAAGATTTTGTCAATGCGCCAGCAAAAAGGTTTGAACATCGAACGTTAGCGGATGTAGAAGACAGTATTCAAGAGTTGGAATACTATAAAACCGCTGTTTTTAGGCGTTAAAATTTCACATAATCTAAGTGCTACTTTATGTGTGTCTATAGATTACGTGCTATAGCCGTACTGATAAAATTCCCACAAGCTTTTGGGAGGTACATGCTTGATGCTTACATTTTATTTACTGTACCGTACGATAAATATAGAATACCTGAATTGGTTTTGATCATACGATCCACATTTAATGTATCTGTGTACTCTCAATTGTACAAACAGAAATTGTTTAGCCATCCACAATTTGTTTTGTCAATATCATTTTTATTTCGAACATCATAGCACGTATACTTGGTATGTAAATTATAAAATGTCTGACGAAACGGGGAAGCCGTTATGTTTAAAAGGAAATGATATACATAGATCAAAGGTTATTATTATTTATTATAATAAGGATGCAGTTACGTTATCAGTACTGCATTTACAGAATTTCCTTGTTTTGCTGGCTACAATAAAGTTCTTGCCACATTGATTTGTACGTTTATTATTTATATTACGTATTAATATATGGTTGTGGTTGTACATGTCGAACAAGTAATAATGAATTGCATGAACGAATTATAACACGATACTGCTTTCAAAAGTAAAAGGTTGTCCTGGTTGAGTTTGGAACAATTTTAGAAGTGAGTGTCAATTACCGTGCCAAGGTGCAGTGCGTTAATTTGATATTGGTGCTTGTGTATCGTAATTGTACGTCATATGTATGTATTATATTGAGTGGGCACGAGAAACTAAATTACTATGCCTTTAAGTTCATCATAATGTTTGATTTTCGCTTGACACCGAGCACAAACGTCGTTTGAATCACTTGTAAATCGAACTGTTTACATCTTTTTAACAAAATCTTGTTTTTGACTTCATTTTTGTTCAGTCCAAGTGGTAACCACTTCATAAACGCAGAACCGTACCATGGGAGGCATCGTGTGATGCCACTTCAGGTTACAATTTGTTATTTTCATATTCTTCGCTTTCATTTCACGATTTTTATGTACATTTTTTAGCAATTATATGTATGTATTATTACCGCTTTCACGATCAACTTTTTACATGTTATAGTTACATGGAATTTTTTTTATTGATCACATTCATTGGCTTAAAAGTTGGAGTGTACGTTCCTTTTTGTTTTAGTAATAATCAGGTAATCATGTAATATTACTTTTAAAAGTGACTGGAAAGTATAACTCATCTGTACATTAATGACTATTGTACTAATCTTTAACTCTCAATATTCTTGAAATTCAAACGACTGGTATCCATTAAGCATCCGAACAAATACAGCCAGAAAAGCCACAAAACTCAAACATTGTACTTAGCAAGTATATTAAAATCATCGGTTCGCATAAGCTGAAAATACTGTGATTCAAATAATTTCATTTTACAAGCATTGTGTTGTGACATATCAGGAATGTGTATCATTCAGTTATTTACCAAAAGCTACAATGTTGACAACTTAAATACTTACGATATGGCATGGCAAATTATTAAAGTGAAAGGACCACGAGAAATATGAAAATTTTCTCGATGCGTAAAAATTTGTGACATAGAATTAGTAACTTAACTAAGACCAGTTGTCTATATTATTGCTATTGCATCAACTTATTTCACTTAGTAGTACGACAAAACAGGCTGTTTAATGCTCACAGAAATTAATGCAACACAATTTTTCCTTTAAAACATTTAATTACCTAATTACTTACAATGAACTTATAAAAGTGCATACAAGCTGAGCCTTGTATGCCATTGAATGTCAAATATTTTTAAAAGCGAATACCGTTTTCAGCGAAATTGCGAGCGAAAATCCTAGTACACTCTTGTAGCGAAAAATGAAAAATCCACTAATCGCGCTTATATGCACATCAGTCCATGAAGATTAAAGGTAAGAAATTATTGTTACAAAAACCACAAATAACATATCTTCGTTAATCTCAAGCTAATGTACAGGTTTAGTAACCTCCTGGGTTTCAAATCTTGTACGATAAAGAATACATACGGGTAGTATAGTGAAATTCAAGTTACGTATGAACTTTTTTACAATAGAACTGAAACTCGTAACGTCAAGCCACAGACAAAACGCAACCCTTCATTGATAATGCGTTTTGAACACACAATTAAATTAGGTAACCCAGTCAATCTCTTTGTCCCTGACGTACTATTTTGATTTCTCCAGCATAATTCCTCTAGGACAGCTGTATACCTAACAGGGAAATCGCATTAACAGAAGAGTTTAAACAGCACAGAATACCATGCCGTGAAGTGAAAGAGAATAGTACAACTGTTTAAAAATAACAGCAACTGTTACAACGGTAAAAAAAGTATAATTACTGGTAATGATGTTTAAGTTAAAACCAAGATATCGCCACAAAACACCACAAGAAAAAATTATAGGATACATTATCAGGCTGCCAAAAGTGTTTTAATTTGTTTTGGCGTCGATTCGTCGTTAAGATGTTTGGTTGTGTACCTGTAAATAAAAATATGTACAACTTTTAGAAATACATCCAAATATTCATATTCAGACGATAGAGTAAACTGCAAGGTCACCTCAGGGCATTTAAAAGTCCTTCAGATCTTGACATCGGTTGATCTTTTAGCACGCGGACACAGCCTTTAACCTAGGAATATTTAATATTATGACAATATTAGTGTAACTGAAAATTCGAAAATCACAATACAATAATTTCCAAGAACTTAATGACTCACATCCACATCTGAAGCTTTTACAAACGCGCCCACAGGATGAACGTGATCGTACAATATGACGAGGCCCACCATAACCCGTAATACGAATGACTGAGTTTCTTCTCGTCGGTAACGCTGAATTAAACCTGAAGATACCATTTCAACACAAATTCATATTATGACCTTTCAAGTGCATTTACGTATTTTATTAAATACACTAAAAAGAAACAAAGTTACAAATAATTAAAATAGCTCACCAGGAGTTTCCAGCATTTTCTGACAAACCTGAGCCATAGTACCCAAGGTTTCCGTAGTCTGCTGAACATCCACCTCCTTGTGATCCTGCACAAACCTGGATGTCGTCTCACTTAAAACTCTGAGCATAGGGGTGGCTTGTGCGTAAAACAAGGACATGCAGTTGGCTAATTCTGAACTCACAGGCATATCTTCTGATGGGCTTAGAAGTGGGAGCTGTCCGGTCGGACTAGTTGGCGAGTCATCTAGTCTGTGACGAGACAATGCACGCCGATAGTAACTCAGATCATTTTGAATTGCTGGAGTATTCATCTAAAGTATGAGAAACCCAGGTTATTTTTATTCCAACGTCAAACAAAATAATAATAAATATTTATATTAAACATCCGTGCGCGATTAATATCGCAATGACGCACCTTGTATTCGTCGAACTTAAGGGTGAACTCAAGAATTTCTGCAAATTGCTTCACTAATGCTTGTTGGTTCTCTAAGTGCTGGGTTGGTGTATATGGTCCAGCACAAAGCTCTAGTAGAATTTTTGGTACAAGTTTTTCTGCAGATAAAAATACCTTTAGATGCTTACAACGAATTAGCAATGTTTTTATCTTTTTATAATTGGGTTACACAAATATAATAACGTTTAAGGAGGCGGAAACAACATTTAATATTTACCTAATTCCTTGGAAAAGAGGTAAAAGTCCTTCAGTTTAGACACTAAAGGAAGAACGGCTTCCCAAGCTTGTTTCTCAGTGTCCGTATCTGGTGCACCTATTGCTTTCCTGATTTCCTGTGACGCGCCTTTGTACTCTTGTAATTCTTGAAGAATGCGATGTGCTCTTTCTAACACAACTTGAGCTTCATCGAAGACTTCTTTTTCAGCTTCTGTGGGTTGAGCATCTGTCCATACACAAATATTGTATCAGATTATTACAAAGAACTGAGAGGTAAGTTATATACATGTGTGAACAACATAACTTCTAAAACAGTGTATAATCTATTAAAACTTCAATACTTTCAAAATCCAAGAAGACGTCGTATTTTTGAGGAGAGCAACAGTCGTCTCTCGAAAGAAGCCTCAGTAGGTTACCCATGTTGACCGATCCGAACGTTGCTGACTTTTCTGTGTATAAGAAAACGGGGAGACTTTCAGACAATTTCGTGTAAAATATAGATCCCCGGTCTCTTTAAAACAGCATCAGTAGATTAATCCCTCTGCGAACCCAAAAATAAAACGAAGTTAAAATATGTACGTATTTATATCAATGATTACATCTAACCAGTTGTTCAAGTTAAAGTCAGTGTCGAAATGAATACATACATACGACAAGTCCATCCAAACTTTAAAGTTCTTCCCTTGCACAAAACTAAAGTCAGGACAGGAGTACACGAGTGGAATTAAAGTTAGTGTACTTACTTAACCCGGAATCGTATTTTACTCGTATTTTTTCAAGCTACCACAGAAGTTAAAATTTCTCGCAAGAAGATGCAAAGTCAAAATTTCAAGACTGAAGAAACCCGAAATATAGCTGATCATTTGCGCATAACACAATAAAAGTCAAACCACATGACAGTATTAAATTCTCCCACATTTCATTTACTTTGATTCAGTTATACAATAGAAATCATGAATATCCTGTAAGTTGTAAGCCGTAACCCTCATATAAAATGTTTACGGGGGCCAGTGGTTATGACTAATATTTCACCCACCGCTGCAATGTGAAGACAAACTACGTTCGACTTAAACGCAACATGCAGTACCGTATATAGTTATAAAAGCCATATAAATAAATACATATAATGGGCATTCTAAAGCCTGCCTAGCTGATAGTTTCAGATTGAACGCATGTATGTACGTGTCATACAATGCATTGAACAAATGTATGTAGATTCATTTTCCGTGATCGATAAAAGCCGAAGTACAATTACAATATAATCACCACTCATAAATAACAAGTAAACAATAATAGAGAATGCCCCTGCCTGTACACATGCACTATATGGCATGATCAGTCACGTTAAAAACATATCGCCACAACTGCTGAATGAAATTTCTGTACGGACAGCGTTTATATACGCGAGAGTTCGAGCCACTACGGATAACGAATGCTCTTCAAGTACTTTTTTTTTAAATACAATATTTTGTTAAGATATTTATAGTTTCATACTTGATTACACAAGTATGTACAATCAATTTAATTTTGTATATACATTTAAATACATATTATATAGATACGTATGTATATCTGTATATATATATATATACATATATCAAATAACATGAACAGAAAGCCAAGTGAAACGGACGTTGATTATACTTGTGGCGTTTCCCTTTCCTTTAAACAAACTTGTATTATTATGCCCACGGCCATGAAACCTCTTCCTCCGATTTTTTCCTTTTGTATATATATTACAACTTATTAAGCTCATTTACACTTTTGTAAACAAATACTCTTGCAGTTAGCGTTGTCTATATATGCACGTAGGAGTGTCTTTGCTCAGTTTTTGTCCATGTTCAATGTCCATGTCACGTTACAAGCAACAACACATTTTTACATACCGCATTTTGACAGCTCGATGCAATGCAGTCTCAGACCATTGGGCAATAGAGCTGTAAAGTGAATGTGGGTTACATTTGGCTTACTCATGCCAAAAAAAGATCACCCAAAGGAAACTAAATTAATGATGAGACTGCAGTGAACTTGATTTTCCTTGTCTTCCCCCCATATATGTCATACACCTATGATTACATATGTATACCTTTTACCGACACAATATCTGAGCTTCGTATATGTATTCATTATTCATGCAAACACACATACAATCAAAAAATAAACGTAACTTTTTTGCCAAATAAGCTACATAAATGATTTTAAAATACATGCGTATACATGTCGTCAGTCACATCAACAAAATCTAGAGGCGAGTTTGGAATTTGCAACATGGGGTTCCGTAATTAGTGTCAATCTCATTCATGTTGTCCTGTACAGTACACAACTTTCCTTAAAAGTTTTCTTCGTGCTTCAACACCAAATGTGCTGACAGACTTCCCCCATTCCATCAAAATTTGAATTAACTATTCATTACACACCAAATTCGGAGTCACGCTGGGGAGAGTCACTACTAAAAAAAGCCTTCACATAGCACCATCCCAAATGCCACCAAAAACTGCAATCACTATATATATAATAAATTACACTATATATAATTGTAAAAGAGGGAAATCAAAATATAATTAAGTTTCTTGACAGCCTGGAAAACAGTGTGACGTATGTGTACCTATGTCCTATGTATATACGCAATGAAAAAATGACTAAATGGCGTCAATTCCTTTCAGCGAAAATACAATTGTTTGACCATTTTAATAACCAAATCAGAAATGAGTTGGTCTGGCGGAGAATTCGATGCCCTGGCACGCATAACACAAGGGAAAACGCAAATATACCTGGAGTTGTGTTCCAATTTATCATACTTATAGGTTATTCACATGTGTATTTATTTTACCCATTTTATATTCATCCTCAACGCTCATCCTATGAAAAAAGAAGTGATTACAGAGCTAAATCCCTACGTAAAGTTGCTAGTTGTAGCTACCAGCTACACACCACTGGCAATAAATAATCGTTTGCGTTTCGACTTCGACACTAACTTACTAATTATACATACATACAAGCGGTGATGGTACAAATGGATCTAAACCAATGCGAGTGTGTAAAAACCGAAACAATGCAGTTGACAATTGACAACCAACAATGGTACACATTTATTACCACATTGTCACCAAAGGCTATGGGGGAGCTGTGACCATTAATATGATCAAACAATGATTTGAAGCGACCCTAATTTATGTAAGTATCGTCATGTTTATTAGATTATATAGAAATTATTATAGAACTAAAAACCAAACTTACTTTTGTCCAAATGCACGTACTTGTCCCCAAATGTGAGTGAGGACGTCCAATAATTAATCTTGATGTGAAAGACTGAGTATTTGAATTGACTCGTTTCTTTTCGTCGTTTTGAATTGAATAGTCAATGAAAGATATGAAGAAGAGCACACAACCACTTGAACTGTACTTAAAGTATTCGTCTTGTTCGGGTTGAATATTCTATTTAGGCAAATGGATCTCAATCTCAAGGCTTCCCTTTATTCCCAGGTATAATAATTACATTGGCTTTGACAACTTTTTTGATACATCTAATGACTTGATGAGAAAAACAAAATCAAAAAACTTTTTTTCAATCACACCCTTTAAAAAACTGGAGTCAAATCCACTCCTCCAACTACCAAAAATCACTGACCGCGTTTTTGATTAATAATTAAGCACCGCCACCCTTCTAAAAAACGGACAAACTATGTATACCTTTTAAAATAAAGACTTGACGTCGGCTTCGAAGATTCCGTGTTTTGAAAATCAACCGGTTTGAAAATTGCAATCGGTTTAAAAAAAAAAGTGAAATTGAATCAATTTTTCCTCGCTTGACCCAAATCAAATGATGAGAAAAGAGTCTGGATATATTTCTTTGTTTTCCAGCTACTTTTTAGTTTCTCCTGAAAACTTTCCACTTGTACGTACTGTGTAATACACTACAAAACAATTTAAAAATTATTCGATTTAAAAATTATTCCAAACATTTAAAAGAATCACTTTTAAGACACTCAAGAACTCATGTGGGCGTGGTGTAAATTGAAACAATTTAATGCAGGGTATTTCTATTTAAAAAAACAACTTCAATTTTCTCCCACTAAAATGTGGAAGGGTCAAAAAAAGGGAAGTTAAGAAAGTGTTTGTATACAATATCAGTAAAAATATAAATATACAAAAATTCTCTTCTAAAAAAATCCCCAGTGCTTCAATCATGGATTTCTTTCTCCTTTGTGACTTGTACTACTTTTTCCTCGGTCTTTTTTTTTTTTTTTTTTTGCTACTATTTTTTATGTACAATATCCTTCAGTCTTCAGTGTATTTTATATGATACTTTCCTCAGTATTTTTTTTTTATTATTATTCCAAGAGAGACTTTGGACAGAGTAAAATACAGAGAGACTGAGGAACCCGTTGGAAGTAGGTGAATTTTGAGTTTTTGTGGGCAACTGGCAACTTCATTGTGGAAAGAAACCATGACTTGTGCTGACAGAAGGGAAAAAGCCATTGAGTTTACAACCGCCTTTCTCCTCAATATTATTTCCCTGCAAAATAAACATCAAATAAATCCTCTTAAATCCACATGTTTTGTTTTTGTTACACACAAAAAGGTATAATATATATACGTATACATATATGTGTACCTTTTCCTGTCAGGGTAATATAAAAAACCAAAGACCAGAGAGAAATGGAGTGAAAAGAGCCATTTAAAAAACAAACAAAAAAAGAAAATAAACCAAAAAGAAAACAAAGCCCAGTAGACTACTTCAACGAAAAAAATACTGCGGGTAAAAAAAACACAAACAACATGGGTATTCTGCCGGATTTAGGTTGGTAGTAATTTGTTTTTTGTATTTTATTACAACTTATTTTTCTAGGTACATATGACCAATAAGGAGGTCAAATGTGGTGTTAAACAGGAGGTGATTTGCCTCGAGGGGAAATCTTGAGGACTTTAAACGAGATTTTGACCCGGCTCGGTACAATTTTGAGTTTTTTTTTTTTTTTTGGACATTACATTTTTATTGCGAGTTTGAAACGTTTTTGCTGGATGCCAGGAACTTTTAACTTCCGGTACGAGGAATGTCGGAGTTTCCACGAAATACTCGAATTTTTATTTCTTATTCTTATATTTCTTATTTCTTATATTTAAAGAGCGTGTTATAATATCACCGTATAAATATCCATCGTGAAAGCAAACGTGGTTTGTTTGAAAACTCTATTTTGTCCGAATTCCACTACCAGGAGGGTTAATTATGCATCTCTATTTTTTTTATAGGAAATTACCTAGGCAAAAATATGAATATCTTTCATTGCCCCAGTCGTCTGAGAAAGTATTTAGGTCTAGGTAAGTACAGCAAATGGGAAATCATTGATAAAAGTTGTATGCATAACATAATGTGTATAATCAATAGTATAGCTATTCTTAATTGTTACATGCATTTATACATGATGTATGTCTTCAAATTGTACATGATAATTGCTAAAAAAAAAAAAAGGTGATTGGAGAGCAAGGGTGGATTTTTTTAAGCAACAATAAATTTATTAATTTGACCGGGGAAACCGACTATGTTGGGTAAAAAAAATTAAAGGAATGACCCTGCAGATGTACAGGTATTTTCACCGCCCTTGTGGTCCTCCCAGTATATTTCCATAAGGATTAATATTTAAAACATGGCATGGCATTCCTTGTGGTACTTCACCGTTAAATGTCACTTTTAGACCTTGACCTTGACCGGCGTTGAGATCCCCATTAGGACCCATCATGGCCACTTTGAGTGGTGCTTGACCGTTTGGACTAGCCGTTCCGAGGAGGTCACCCCAATTTAATTTTATTACTTTCATATTAGGGTCAGGCTCTTGCCCGGGCGCCAGAATGGATACTTTTGGGGCATTCATTCCCATTCCCATCTGTTGTTGCTGCATCATCTATAACCCAAGATTACCATGGTTCAGCATGAATGATATCAAATATATGGATTTGTGGATATTACACACAACAATCACAAATCAGAACGTAGTTACATAAAAATAATTATGTACGAATAACATAGAAAATAAAAAGGAAAAGAATCATGATTTTAAAAGGGAAATATAATGGCGTGAGACGTACTTGAGGTTGACCTCCTCCAAAACTGTTTCCACCAAAACTTGCTCCTCCAAAAGACATGGTCGGTTGCATTGAATTCATACCCATATTCATGGGCATCATTTGACCTTGCTGCATCCCTCCCATTGGATTACTGTTGTAACCATAAGATTGATTACCGAAACCACCCATGCCCATGTTCATGGGCTGTTGCTGTTGTTGATTTGGATTGGAAGGGGATCCTCCATAGCAACGTGATCCAAATTGAAAACTCATTATTTTAAGTAAGTACAAAATTAACAGAAGATAAAATTGTATTTTTATTGACCAGAAGACCCACACGTGTCACTAAAAATTGGGATTGTTTTTGCAAATGGAAACAGTTTTATGGCACAATTTCACGCTTCCAAATATACTGAGAACTGCGGCTTTAGTTTTGCTAATTTTGGAGGTAGAATTTTGATGAGGGAATTTTATTTTGGTTAGAAAAATTCGAGGAAATAATTATCACAAAGGGAATTTTGTCCTAATTCATTTTTCGAGAGTAGGAAAGAATGAATATTCACGAACGTTTCGAGGAGCCTGATGAATGATGAATGTGATGTGTGAGTTGTGATTTAATGATAGATCCAGAGCAATTTGACATTTGTTCCAATTTACACATTTTGCTAGTGCGACGGAGATGAACTGAAAACTAATTGGATATAGATGAAAAAATTAATTACGACGTTCCGGGATGCATGTCGCATTACTGCTTTACTTGCAAAACGAATTATCAAATGCTTAACAAAACATGAAATACAAACAATTATACTTTCTTAGTCAAGTAGCCAGAAATAAAATTAATAATACACGTTTCAAACTTCCCAATATCAGGCACACTCAGAAGATAGTCAAGGCAACTGATCATTTTCTCGAAAGTATTAAAAGAATTCAAAACGGAGCAAAAACTTAATTTATCCAGCGTTACTTATGTTATAACAAGGTCGGAGTGTGGGATGTATTTGGACATATTTCCCTCAAACCATTTCAGCCTAGAACACGTTTACCTTAACGACATACTAGCTACCCGGATGATTCAAATTGAAATAACATCTCCGTGCAAACTGATTTGCCGGGTAAAGTGCGGTACGCAATCATCATTTGTTTATTGCACATTTATTGTTTGAAGTACATACATCTCGTGTAAGCAACGAGGTAAAAGGGGTTGCGAAAACCGGAAAAAACGTGTTTCAAGGAACTATTATTAAGAGGACACCCATTTTTTTTTACATTGTAATGTTCGTATAAATCACAGTATTGAAACTTTGATATTCCAGTAAACATTAAAAGCAATATCAGAGCATGTCAATTTGCCATATCACAGCCGCAAGGTAATGGCAGGTAATTTCTTGGATTTTCATTTATCTACACCGCATAGCTACACCAATTGCAAAGTGCAGCATAATTCACAAATCATAAAATTGGGCGCAATGCGCAATGCAGCGATTTCCTCAACAATGTGTGTAGACTAAAGCAGTTTTAATCTTTTACGTTTTAAAGCAATCCTAGTAAATTCTTGGATTAGCACATATATATGTGTTTAAGCAGCTATAACACACCTATGCTTACGTAATTTTAATGCTATTTTTGACGATAAAAATTATTTTGATTATGCTGCAGCCAAAAATGTCATCTTAGTACTTGTTACGAAAAATGAAACGATACCTTATCCATAAATATGTGCGTCACAAAATACATACATAAAAATGTACATTATTATTATAATTAAAACATAAGAAAATAATAACGTAATGACTAGTCAGACTGGAATGTTAGGTTACAGGAGTTAAAATGTACCTACATATAATATTTGTATATAGGTAGTTGCCATACAGCATTTTTCTATGTCCCTATACAAACATACTTGTACAACATACAATGTACCTAACCTACAATAAAAATAAAGAGCCTGCCTATAGTTACTACAGATCTCTGGTTGTTTACAATTTGAAGTGGGGTGTGCTGTCTTACAGTGATACTGTGATTTTGAACGAATAGTTTGAACTTATGAAACGGAAAAACAAATTTTTCAGTACGTGTGAATAGAGACCATGATTAAGCATTAGATTATAATCACTAATTAATATTTTAATTATTTGCTGCAGTCCTTGACCCTAGATGACAAAAACTATTTGTTCCTAATGCCTTCGAAAAAGCCGTCTGACAGCAATAACTTATTTATACCAAGTATTCATTTCTTTTTTGTACTTTTCGCCTTACAATGACAACTTTTTGAGAAAAAAAACGTACGCATGTTTCCAGTTCCATGAATTAAAGAAAATACGATAATGCCAGTACTTCAAAATCACACTGGGAATTTTGCGAGGATATGCGAGGGCAGGGCAACAACCTATTACTAACACAATCTAGAGGTTTTCCGGTCGACGTAATCTGAATTCTAATCGCCGTCACCCTCTTCAAACGCCTTTTTCTTCTCTCGTTCACCTTCGCTCACTGGACCTCGATTCATAAGCTCCAGTATAGCACGGGCTTCAGGGTCTTTATCTAGCACGCTCTTAGTGTCTCGTCGACCCTACAAAATTCACACATGGCAATTTAATAGGCTCATAATTAAAATAAAAATAACGTAATAATAATAACGTCGATCAAATTATTTCTCGTTCGTACCTCTTCAGCTTTGGGCTCTGGTCCAACACCCCACACTTCCATAGCCTGAATCGCAAATTCTTGGTTTTTAGATAGTTGTGGGCAAGAAAACGTTGTGCACGATGGTGAGCATTTGCCTTTCCCAAACTCAGCATCCACCCACAGACCAAAATATTCCAGTTTACCACCAAAACCCTACAACATGTTATATTTTTAATTTTTATACAACGTAAAGCCATTACAATAGCTCTTTAACACGTGTATATTGTATAATAGAACCTACCAGTCCGTTGGGCATTGTATGTTGTTGTGTATTTAAATACTGATAATTCTGATTGAATGCCGTGGAATTGTACGCAACCAGTTTTGGCTCGAGATGAAACAAAAAGCACTTCTCCGATCCTAAATAAAAAGCTCGTTGTTCATTGTATACATTCAATTTTTGTTTCGCAACTACATATTTTAGTACTTCGTTACTCAAAGATTGCTGACGCGTTACTATATAATATACTCATGAATATTTTGTATTAGTTACTTTGCATGGATATAACGTACCAAAGAATTTTGTCCCCGCTGACCAACTTTCATCCGCAAAAGCTCCAAAAGTACGTCCACCGTTGTCCTTAATAATCAAAACTGTGGACCCTTTGTTTAGTATAGCACCCAGCATTTTGGAGAAGCTCTCGCCGTCGGAAGCCGTGCTAAACAGACACCGCCATTCATCTCTCAATTCTATAGGCAGTTGAGAATTGATAAAAAGAATCTGCATCAAGTCAAGGATCGTGGAATCTTCCAGCTCAGCCTGGGCTTTCGTCAGCACGCATGATGGAAGCAAGTTCAAGTTCGCGGAATACAGAGATTTGTTGAAATTAAAGCATTCACTAAAAACGAAACTCTGCATGTTAATCAAAAGCGGAGATTTGGAAAAGCAGTTGGTGAGTTCATCAGCATCGTATAATGTTTTTGTGGCATCTGAAGAGATAATCTCTTTGTCTGAAATTCCTTCATACAGTAGATCACGTAAGAGATAATCCGCGAATTCAGACACTGAATCAGCTGTTACTCTCTGGCTTCCTTTCCAGCTACGAAAACTTGGTGTATTTTCCATGCATTTCAAATATGATTCCGAAATGCATCTGGCGTACTGCAATGAAACATAATTTTGATGGAACTTCCACTCCAAAAAGATAAAAAATTGTATCATCACTCATCACTAAAAGAAAAGTAAGTAATTACCTGTGCGATTTCATCACGGGTAGCAACTTTATTGACGGTGTCATTAAGTTCTACCCTCAGAAGGCAGTTCACTTTTTCTTCCAACGTTCCCTTGAACAATTGTGACAAAAATTTGAGGACCTCCGGAACATCTATGAGGTTCTCCCCGCCTTTTGGATTTTTAGTGGAGAATGCCTCCGTCAGTTTCAATGCCAACCAGTCATGCAATACATATTCACATTGCCTCTAAATACACAAAAGTATTACAGATTAGACTCCAAAACATTTTCCCATTCGATGCCATTACAAACTGTTGGCGTAATTCGTATTAACATTAGTAAAGTACATGATACACGTAATGATACAAACATATTTGCTTAACCTACCTGGAATTCTCCAGCAGTACACACAAGACTCTTGTTGTTGCCGCTGCCAATTCTGTTGAAAACAGACTTAAAATGTGAGACTTCTTCCGGGCTAAAATAACCCAGTCCCGTCGGATTCTTGGAACTCTGTCCACCCATCACCCATAATTTATAGCAGCCCTTTTTCCATGTTCCTTACTTCCTCAATACATCTGGATTATAGATAAAACAATTACATTCAAATGTCAATTAATACCACCAAAATTAAGTATAAAGTGCCTACGTCTAACCATTACAATAATTATCCATTAACTATGTTACAAACCCGGCAAAAGAGATTTGTTGAAGTATTTTTTATGTGACAAACGTTTTAATTTGGATTGTGGCTGGAACAGCTGGTTAACAATTGTGCGAAATTTGAATCCATCCACGAAGCAATATCACTTTCCTTTTTTGCTTTTCGCTTTCCCTTTTTTCACTATCTTCAGAATCTTGACTTTCTCCCGTTTTCACCTTTATTATTCTCCTTCATTCTTTCACCCGGACAAAAACAAAATTTGTACAAACTCTGTGAACGACCCTAAATAGTAACAGAAGAAAAAGGCTGCAGGAAATTACATGTAAAAAGATAAGAATATAATACATTGATAGTAGTGCGTAGCGTCGGATCTCCAGGAATTCGGGACCCGAAATCATCTTGAAAATTTTCACTGCACAGATACGGAAGTTGGATGGGATCTTCTTGAGCAGATTGCCTTTTTTTATAGATCTCAAAAGTCAAAAGCCACGTGCGTTGCGGCGGGAATCGGGAATTTTTCGTAGCCTTTCGCTCCCACAGAATATTACATTTTATTTGGCAACTGATTTGCCGGTGAGTGACCGAGTGACCCTGAAATCATTTAATAAGCAAACGTTTTCAAGTCGTTCAAGAGAAAAAGGGTTTCAGTGTGGCTCAAAAATATCATCAGGCGGTGTAGATTCAACCGCAAATTTTAATATTATACGTACGGGCTCGGGTAGAATTTGTGTGGAAAGGAATTGTTGAAAACTAAATGGTAATTAAAAATTAACTTAAAAGTATACATTATTAACTTCCAAAATATGTATAATCGCAATTCGCAAAGTTAATTAGAATCGCATGCTGTCCTGAACAGAGAACTATCAATTTGGTGAATCAAATATTATTATCTTAGTACATACTTTACGTACTGGAATAATTGGCTCATTGGTTCTTTCTGTTCTAATCAGTGGGGTTACAGTCAATGTAATTTGAAAGTTCAAAGTGTTTCATGGTTGCATTTTTTTTAAAAATATATAGATATAATTGGATTGAAGCGTAAAGTGTGACGGATTTGTCATGGCGAGTTTAACTGGACAAGTAATGCCTAAGACCGTGGCGATCTTGGGAGGAGGCATTTCTGGATTGTCAGCGGCCTACTACATATCCAAGAAGTTGGGACCGAAAGTAAAGTTGGTTCTTCTGGAAGGATCGAATCGCACAGGTGGATGGGTTCAGACATTGAAGAAAGATAATAATATCTTGGAACTCGGACCCCAGACGATAAGACCTGCAGGAGTACCTGGTCAAAATACGCTGGATCTCATCCATGACCTGGGTTTAGACACGGACGTTTGCTTCATTCCACCTGGCCACTCCAGTACACAAAACAGATTTGTGATTAAGGACCAGAAAATTGTCAGGTTACCAGGTCCAAAGGACAAAGTTATGTTTAAGACCGTGGAACCCCTTGACCGACCTGTCATTAAAATGATAATGAAAGAACTTATAACCCCGAAAAAGGTACTTTTGCTTTGTTTCCTTGTACAAACACTTTTTCGTGGAAAATTAACTCAGCTATTGTGCTTTACTTGAATTTTGTCATTGCTGCTCGCAGGAAGTTGAAGATGATTCCTTGTATGATTTTGCTTCACGCCGGCTTGGAAAGAGGATTGCTGATTATATGATAGACCCATTGGTTCGAGGGGTTTGCGCTGGAGATTCCAAAAAAATATCAGCAAAATTTATAATTGGTCCAGAGCCTTTACGTCTAGAACAACAGCACGGTTCCGTCATACGCGGAGCCTTGTGGAAGATATTACGTCGTGAGAAACCAGATGACCCATTTGCTGACTTCCCCAACGTTAAAGAAATTGGAACAAGTGATATTTCTCAAACAGCCAAGCAGCACGGGTGGCAAGTATGGTCCTTAGGCAAAGGTCTTGCATCAATTCCTACCCGTCTTGAAGAAACACTTGTCCAAGGAGGAATAGACATTCATAAAGAAGCCCCAGTCAAGAAAATCATATTTGATGGTGATGGTGATAATGTGATTGAGTACCTAGACTCAAAGACTAATTCCATCAAACAGATTCATTGTTCACATATTGTTAGTGCCCTCCCTGCTCATTGTTTATCCACCATTCTGGAAGCTTCGTCGCCAAGACAGTCGTCATTATTGGAGGTTTTAAAAACAATTCAGCCCGTAGATGTGACTCTCACGAAATTGAGATTTTCTAAACAAAGTTTAAATTACGAGGGTTTTGGATTTTTGGTACCTTCGATTGAAAAAGATTTAGCTGGTTTATTAGGCGTTGTATTTAATACATGCGTATTTCCGCAAGGGGAAGATATAGTTATCACTGCCATGAGCCAAGGTATTAACGTTGACTCAATTTGTAATCATGTACACAAAACTTTGGATTTAAAAGATCCTGACTTTGTGTCTAGTCACGAACTTCGAGAGTGTATTCCTCAATATACAGTTGGACATTATGAGAGGGTGAAAACCATTTACGAAAATATAAAGAAGTCAAACTTACCGTTGACATTGATTGGTGCTAGCTACGATGGTGTTAGCGTAAATGACTGTATTTTGAGTGGTAGACGAGCCAGCGAAAATCTTTCTTCTAAAAACTTTACTGAAGTTTGACAAGGAGTAGAAAGAAGTGCTTTATTAGTTGTCTTATAGACATATCGCAAAATTTCATAAATTCACCATCTCCAAAAGAATAAATAAGAAAATGAAAATATTTGTAATTACAGTATTATAGTTTTACAATTGTTAGATACAAGTAATCTAACAAATAATTTCTCTTATTGCAGTTAATGGAAGCATCTTCGAAAGAAATTTTGCAAATTAACGCAAACAGATTGCAATTTCTTTTCAAATTTTGAACCAATCTTATAATTTTTCTCATATTTACGAAACAAAAAATTTTCCTATGCCTGCGCGAAGCCGTAAAACCGACCATTTGTAAATTGTAAAATTGTGGATGCGATCATTTTACGCATTAATGTCGTAGTGAGAAAATCTAATGATGTACTTCACCTCCGATATGGATGTATTTATATGAACATGTGGTCCTAATTACCTTCATAAAAACCCCATTAGTAGGAGTATTTTAAACGCTTAACGCCCTTTTTTAATAACGTTGAACGATAATAAATGCTGTTTTTTTCTGTTGTTGGACACTTGACAAATTGAACATTGTATATCCTGAATTATACAAAAATACAATGTGAGTGCTACCGGTTCTAGTAATATTGTGCAGTCTCCGGAGTTGTCAAATTAAAAGTCGCCAGTGGACGAAAGTTAAATAAATTAGTCACGAAAAATATTGATATGAAGATTCAATCGTATGAAGACTCTTTATAAATTCTCATAGATGTATATTACATATGTCCTAAACGGGCCCTATCCATCCATTGCAAAACTCTCTATACCAAATCCAGACAATCCCAATACATCTCAGCTTGAGCAGAAGAAATGCTAGAGATCCGTTACCAGCCAAGCGCCAGCAACAGTTTAATGTAGACAGAGGCATTCGGTGACTTTTACCCAAAATGTTTGAAATATTTTGTTAAGAATCCGAATCCCTTTCCTCACCCCAACTCTGTCATATGTCAATGCCACTTTTGTCACAATGTCATTGTTCATACACTGACCTGATAAAATCTTCTTATAACAGTCAAATACCCAATAAAAATCTTTGTCTCCTTCCGAGGAAAAGCAAACAACGAAATTAATCCATTCACGACCACCAGATGGAATTTTCATCGTATTTCCCACCCGAAACCTGCCACATATCAACCGAATCCTGGAAGCGGGCATGGTGTATCTGTAGCTGAAAAGCATCCCTCTAATGTTACTTCCGGTCAACATCCAGTGGAGAAGGCTCATTTGGAGAAGACAGGAGGCATGAAGAAGTTACCTGGCGTCGTATTGCCCAACTCCGCAAAAGAGTGGGCTGGTTACAGATATTAATTTGAAGGGAATCAATGTACACATAGTCTGTAATATTATATATAGTATATACGTAATACAAGTATATATGTATATGTACATAGAAAATAAATTATTGAGTGAATGATTCGTTCCCGTACTTAACACCCCCATTTTGCCCTCTTTCCACCCCCTTTCACTTGAATCTCGTCTATTCCAGATACATACTTTCTTTTAGTTGGCACAAACAACAAATGCTTGAAAAGGAAGGGGCAAGCACTTGCACGAAAAGGGTATTAGAGAGAGAGAGAGTAAAAAATACTTTGTTGCTTGTTAGGTTGTATAACTTGTTAGGCATGTATATATATACATATAAAAGGAAAGACCATTGTATCCAGAGTCTTGTCACTGACAAAAAGGAAGCTATGTACTCTACGGAAGTTTACAAAGAGAGAGAGAGAAAGTGAGAGAGCTCTTGAAGAGATGAAACTTGATAGGAATTATCCACACTATGTGGGTGTATGTAAGGGTAATATATGCCAGTACAAACAAGTACATGTGTGTATATAATATACATACATATATGTATACATACTACAACTTTTGTGGAGGACGAGAACATGCGACAACTTGGTTTCAATCCTCTTTGTCATCCTTTCCTCTCAATAATACTTGTGTATAGTGAGTGTGTGTGCCTTTCTGTATATGTATATGCACTTGTCCCTCTTCGATAACGGTTTTAGGTTTCAAGGGGTGCTGCTGATATGACAATTCCAAACAGAAAAGCTCTTCCCTTCCTTGTCTCCGCATCTCCCACTTTCCTCCTCTCGTCTTGATCCCTTTTATATTTATGCAAGATGGGAGAAATTACTCTCTGTGGAGAAGCGTTTCCATGGAAGCATAACTGACATTTCTCCTTTGGTGACAACAATAATACATCTACGTATGTATATGCCCATGCTTAGTTGTGTCAGGGCTCAAAGCTTTTATTACTCCTGCCGTCCTTACGATAACTAATAATCATAAGTGCATTAGTAGAGCAGAAATAGCAGAGTATTTCGTGGGAAGACAGCTTGAGAAGCTGGGAGGGATAAAAAAAAAGTCTAGAGAGACAGAGAGAGAGAGAGGGAGACAGCGGGAGAGAGAAGCAACATTGACAAAATCTGTTAAATCTAAAAAGGTTTAGCTGGAAAAAGGGAAATACGAGGACGGGGAGAAAGGATTGTATTGGGAGAAAAGTCAGGAAAAAAACGTTAAAATTACAAAAAGCATGTCATGTTACACGAGGAAAAGAAAGAGCAAAAGGAAAGAGAGAGAGAGAGAGAGAGAGAGAGAGAGAGAGAGAGATAAGGAGGGATAATAAAACCATCACAGACGGAGGAAGGAGATTATTAAAATAAGAAACAAAATCTGACGTTAAAAGCGGGACATTTGGAAAATCACATATTGGTTAAGTCGGACTTGAATGCACCAGAATGAGGGGATTGTCAGAAGATAAAATGAAGGAGGGATGTGGTGAGAAAAAAATAAAACATGGAGATGAAAAACATAAAATAAAAAAAAACACAGCACAAAAGTACGGTACATTGGCAGTGAAGATCTCCACAAGGATTTGAAGAAAGTACATACATACATAAGAGGAGTTAAAGTAAGGGGAAATAGGGAATGCGACGCTCTATAGAAGGGTGAAAGTGGGAAGAACGACGAAAAAAATGTTTCAGAAAAAAAGGCAAAGGAAAAAAAAGGGAAGAATGGCAAGGATGGGGAGAAAAGCATTTGGTTTTTTGGGATATGGCATATGAGACTATATAGCAAAGATTTCTACGGAGGAGAGAAAGGGAAAGGAAAGAAAAAGGGAATCAAGGGAAATGCGGGCCTCAAAAGTTACGTTAGGGATTTTAAATACATTGAAATCAATGGCAAAAATAACGGGAACGACTCCACAGAAAAAAGGGGTGGGACGTGAGGGGAAGACAAGTTTTGTGTAGTTGCTCTTCAGCCAGAGAACAGTCAAGTCCTACAAGTCGTGCAAGGATTCCATCTCACTTGTAAAAAAAAAGTCGTTCATAGTATGTATCTATATACATATATATGTATGTATAGACATATAGAAATCGTGATGGTAGTGGTTGGAGCATTATATTAAACTATATACGGAGCAAAAAGCCCGGATTTTCCCGACGTGTTCAGGGTTGGGTGGGAGGGTTGCAAAGGGAATATGTGCCCATCCAGATCCTATTTTATGTGCATACATGGGAAGGTTGAGATGGCGAGAAACACCACCAGAAAGAGAGAGAGACGAGAGAGAGAGAGAGAGAGAGAGAGAGAAAGGGCCCAAAAAGGGAGGAGAGAGAGACGAGAAGTGAACAAGATTGAGAGAAAGTCTCTTTCCACACAAAGTGTGTGTACTAATAAGGACGTCGCCGTATTTGCGCTCAGACATATATGCATATGTCTAAGTTCCTGGTCGTACACTCTGGAGAAGTTCCTCCATGTCCATGTACCTCAACAGAAGAGCAGAAGCAGTAGTAGCGAAGATTTCGGGGGAAAGTGGAAAGATTCCTTCTATCAAAAAAATTCCTCGTCTTTAAATTGGTTAATGCTTCTTCGGTAATCCTCTGTATTACAACACATGTGCGGTCTTAAATGTTTTTTGTACTCTCATTTTGGACATTTTGTAATATTTTCCGGTTTAACGCCAGGGAAATTATGTAACATTTCAGGTAGTAAATGTGGAGGGCACTAACAAAAGGTATACTGTGTACTTCGGAAGTGGATTGGTAAACATTTTATTTATGACTGATATTTTGCAACCATATTTCCCTAGAGGTGGAATATGCATTTCAATTAATGTTGGCGAGGAAAGGATACTTACAAAAGGACCAGTGTGCCCAGCCGAAATTTAGCTGGGGTAAGTTGAGACGTCTGTTTCCTGGGGTTAACATAATGGAATTAGTGCTTTCTTGTGAAAAGGTTAAAATTAACCATTATGCCAAATTACTAGGGATGAGGCCCTTTACCAGGACCTTCTAGCAGGTGCTGGTAACAGTATCGTAATTGAATGCATAAATTAAATCCTTGAAATGGGGAGTCACTTAAGTACAGCCCACATTAAACCCAATTACTGCAGGCACTTTCCTCGGAGAAAGTCTCAAAAGTTGGGGGACTGAACATTTTTTATTGGAGCGAAAAACCAACAGCGTCAATCCAAGAAATAAATCGGCAGTACTCTCAAAAATTCGTTTTTTCCTCTTCTTACCGCCCCATTTTTATTATGAAGTCTAATACCAAACTTTGGAATGGTACAGCCTATGGTATAGGTCCACGCTATTATCCTCTCTCATTCGTATCCTGCATAATGAAACCATCAACATGATTATTATTACCGTTATTACGGAGACAAATCTAGACAAGTACCAGCAGGGTCATTAAGGTCATATGTGTACCAATTGGCGGTGAAAGGGTAGTCAGTAATCACGGGGAAAAGTGAAGAAAGCTGAATCTTCATCCAAGTACTCTTCCATGCCAAAGCTTTTATTTAAACAAAAACCCCATCGCTTTACCAAAAGTCATAGATAGAAAAAAAAAACTTGTACCTAATGTACTACTACATCCAAAGTGGTGGGTGTAACCACGGGGAGACCAACATTGTACACATGTGATTTTGGGGCAAGGAGAAATAATGGAATAAGTTCAATTTTTTTTTCAAAATATACTTGTACTACTATGTGTGTGTCGGAGGTAGAATCTCGTGGTAAAAATGGTGGCAAATACCTTATACTGGTATGCCAAAAACGGGGTAGAAGTATAAGGAGGGGGAAGGAGCAAAAAAAATAATGTTGTTGCAGCTCCAGTTCTTCAGGGGTTGCATGGAATTTATATCCTGAGTCAGTGATGGTGGTTGCAACCACGGCTTTAGGGATGGTGTGTGCGTGTGTGTAAGTATGCAGAAAAGGGGACAAGTTGCTAGTGAGAGAGAGAGATGGAAGAAAGGAAGGAGAGAGAGAAAGAGAGAGAGACGGAGTTGTAGAAAGAGAAAGAAAAAGAGAGACAGAGAGGTTGAAAGGCGACGAACGAGAGATGGAATGGGAGGAAGAGAGAAATAGAGAACAAGAGAGAGAAATTTGGAGAAACGGAGGGGGAGACAGCAAGAGAGAAGGAGAAAGAGAGAGTAAGAGAAAAGAGAGAGAGAGAGAGCAAGAGAAAATAGAGAGAGAGCAAGAGAAAATAGAGAGAGAGCAAGAGAAAATAGAGAGAGCGAGAGAAAACAGAGATGAGGAGGAATAGAGGAAAGAGAGCGATTCAGGGAGAAAGGCGGAGAAAAACAGAGAGAAAGAAATAGCAAGAAAAGAGAGAGAGAGAAAGAGAAAAGAGAGAGAGAAAGAGAAAAGGGAGAGAGAAAGAGATAGAGAGAGCAAGACAGAATGGCAGAGAGAGAGAAAGAGAGAGAGACAAGAGTAGCCTTACGTCGTTTGCGTTTCCAAACACAAGAGAGTATTTCACTCTTGTTATGGTGGAATGGTGGTGTATGGGTTTCTTCTGCCCAATTTTTTGGCTTCTTTCCAAAAATCCTTTTTCGTTCATTCCATCCCCCTCTGTTTCACTCACCCACTCTCAGTATTTCTCTCTCTCTCTCTCTCTACACGATCTTTACTTTATAAAAAAACGCAACCAGCATCTTTGCGTCTCCGCATATTCCATTGCATTGCTCCCACATTTGCAAGGATTTTTATACTCTCCACTCACCTTTCCCCACCACCTTTTCCATGTCGTGAAGAGGGAAAGCAACTCCAGCCAACTTTTCTGAATCATTTTCTCTCCCTGCTATAGCATTAAAATATACGGATATTTCAGCTCTATGACATGTATAGAGAAACGTTTAGAAAATAAAATGGGAGGGAAATGAGCTCTTCCTGCAATTGCATTGTGTATTCATGTGAGAAGCTCAGTGATGAAAATTAAAAGGGAATCCAGTGGGTTAGGACAATATTTTTCTGGGTCAGGTATTGCATGGACATAATGGGGAGGAGTAGAGATTGGGCTGGGCGTAAATACATTGTGGTGAATCTGTCCCTAGCAAACGATTTTGAGCAATTCTGGACTTTAATAATGAGGATAAGTTCACAGATTTTAGGGACGTGGAAGTAAAGAAAATTCATTCAGTAGAAAATAGATGGGTCCCTTGGTATTTTGTTGGGATTGCATCAAAAATAAAGTTCAATGGCAATCACCAACGGGTCCTATTACGATTGCCAAAACTATGAAACAAGTAAATTGTGGGTGTAATCAAATTTATTTTTTCCCTATTTTATTTCTGTCCCCGATCTCTCCTCCTATTATAAGAGGAGATGACTGTCTTCTTTACTCTCTTCTATCCCAATAGTCAATTTCCATCCAAATAAAATTGTCTGCGAAATGCCTTTTTTTTTATTCTATTCTCAGTACTTCTCCCTGATGCTCATCATCAACTTTTTTCCACGAAATCCTTTATATTTACGGGGACAAAAGAAGCCCTCTGGAAATTTATGGAAGCTTTGTACATGAAAGTAAAGGCAAGATTCTGTCTAAAAATGTCTAAAAATACTTTTGATATTACTATGGCCTCTTTAACACCAAAAAAATCTTTTTGATGTAGGAAAAAGTCAGGGGAGGAGGAATTTGGTGGGTAACATTAAATAATCGGTAATGAAGGAATTATGAAAATTATTCTTTATAAAATGATTCCCATTTTTTCCAAAAGAGTTGGTCCTTCACTTTATCCCCTAAAAAATTGGGTTCAATTATTTCCTCCTACTATTTCCCCCTTTTTGGTAGTACACTGTGATAAAAACCCCTTCTTTTGTTGGTCTGGTAAAAGCGGAGCAAAAGCTTCCAACAATTTAGGGCGGAGAAAATGAACTGAAATAATAGGAGGTTAGAGGAAGAACCCTTTTATGGGGAAGATGAAGAGAAAAATATTTTTTTGAAAGGGTGGAAGAATGAGAAGGAAGTAGGAAAATGCTATTCTTTGAGAGAGAATTCTACAGATGAAGATTCAATGAGAAGAAAAAAGGAGAAGATGACATGAGGGTGAGACAGAAATGTACTTGTCCTTTGTGAAATGATTCATTCTCCCCTCGAGTTTTTTTTTAGGTTGCTAGTATAAACTATATAGAAAGAAAAAAAGTATGGAATTTGTGGTCAAATGACGCGTACAAGGAGGGGTAACGAGCCTATTGTAAGATAATGAGAAAGCAAGCCCTCTTATTTTGTTGGTTGAGTCCTTGTAATTTTCTCTTCAACTTTTTCATTTCTCCCCTTCACACTCAACCACCGAGAGATCCACCACCTTTTACATTGTTTCATGGGGAAAAATGCATTAGAGAAGGGACAACATAGGTGTGGTTTAGAAGGAAAGTTTGCACTAAAAATAAGCACGGTTACAGGAGAAAAAAATATCTATATAAAAAATGCCTATATAAGCAAAAGCAACAAAAATACGTGTAGCATAGTACACATATTCAAAGTACATCCCAAAAACACCGAAGTAGCCTTTCCCTGTCGCTTTCTCCCCAAAAAAAAGAACATGTAACTAAGAAACAATGACAAGGGAAACAAAACTTTCATTTCTTTTTTTGTTACTGGAGAGAAAGAAAAAAATTCCTGGAGAAAATATCCCCGCCTCTTTTTTGTTCTGTCGCCCCCTCCAAATTCTTATACTTTCCAAAAAGAAAGAAATAGAATAATTTTTTATCACTTCAAAGTTTATTATTAACGCTCCGCATCTTTGACAATAGTATCTACATGAATAAATGTGTGCCAAAACCACGACGACGTGATTAAAACCATAGGAAGACATCTCCCTCAGAGGTAGTTTGTGTAACAAGAGGAGAAATGCTGAGGAGAGACGAGGAGGGGGAAAAAAAGTATATAAAATCAAGAAGTTTTTGTGGAGGCGATAGGGGAAATTTCTCTCCCTCGTTTTTTCCAGTTTCCAACTAAAAAAAGTGGGAGAAAAAAAGTTTTCCATAGAAGTTGGGAGTTGCCACAAAAGTTACTAAACGAAGCAGGAGGAAGGAGGATGGGGAGAAGGATGAAGGAGAGAGAGAGAAAGGAAGAAAGGAGCGGAGAAAGCAAAGGTACGTCTTTTTAGTATAGTCAAAAGGAAATCTTCCAGCTGAATTCCATTCCTATAGGACTTGTTCCTTCGTAGTGGACGCTGAGTTGCAATCCATTGAGTCAATGTGCTACTTTCCCCGCCAGTCAATGAGGGACGTATTAATGGGGGAGAAGGTGAAAGGAAAATAAAAGACATTCATTAAAAGGGTTAATATTGCTCCCATCACCATTTATTCCCTACTTTACCACTCGTCACGGCATGGGGAGGGAATGAGTGGGTTAAATGCCTTTGTGGCCATATCTAGGTACTTCTCCAACCCTTTGGCAGATGGAAGGCATATTGAAAGGAGGTGAAGATGATGGGGAGAGGGGAAATGACGGCAACCAAAGGAAATTTTCCTATTGAAAGTTTATTATGAAACATGCAGATTAAGGGAAATCGCTGGAGAAGTTGCCCAAGAAATTATTCTATTCCCTCTGCGGGCATTTCCTTATTCCTTCTATCTTACGGGCACATTGGGACGTTTTCCGGGTTCTTCCATGCTGAGTATTCTCTCTCTTTCTCTATCTCTCATTCCAGTCCTTTCTCTCTCTTTCTCTCTCTGTCCCCCTCTCACCTCTCTCTTTCTCACTCTTGCTCTATCTCTCTCTCTTTTCTCTTTCTCTCTCTTGCTCTCTCTCTCTCTTTCTCGCTCTCTCTTTTCTCTCTCTATCTTGCTATATCTCTCTCTTTGCTCTTTCTTTCTCTTGCTCTCTGTTGCTCTCTCTCTCTTTCTCGATCTCTCTTTGCTCTTTCTCTCTCTTGCTCTCTCTTGCTCTCTGTTGCTCTCTCTTGCTCTCTCTGTATTTCTCTCTCCTTCTCTCTGTCTCTCTCTCTGTTTCCCTCTTCTCTGTATTTCTTTCTGTATTTCTCTCTTCTCTCTGTATTTCTGTCTTCTCTTTATTTCTCTCTGTATGTGTCTCTTCTCTCTCTATTTCTCTCGTCTCTCTCTATTCTTCTCTTCTCTCTCTATTACTCTCGTCTCTCTCTATTCTTCTCTTCTCTCTCTATTTCTCTCGTCTCTCTCTATTTCTCTCGTCTCTCTCTATTTCTCTCGTCTCTCTCTATTCTTCTCTTCTCTCTCTATTTCTCTCGTCTCTCTCTATTCTTCTCTTCTCTCTCTATTTCTCGTCTCTCTCTACTTCTCTCTTCTCTCTCTATGTTTCTTCTTTCAATTTCTCTCTCTATTTTTCTTCTTTCTATTTCGCTCTCTCTTATCTTTGTGTCTTCATTCTATTGGGCTCTCTTTTCTCTTATGTATAATTCACTCTCGCTTTCTTATTTTTTATTTCTCTCTCTCTCTTGCTTTCTATTTCCCTCGCTCTCTTTGTCTTATTTCTTTTTTCTCTCTCTTCTCCCTATTTTTTAACTCTACCTAAATTTTCTCTCTCTTTCTACATTTTCTCTGTCTCTGGTCGATATTTTTTCTTTCTCTATTTTGTCTCTCTTTCTCTTTATCACTCCTTTTCTGTTTCCGTATCTCCCTCCCGCCGGTAGCTTCTCTCGCTTTCTCCTGCTCAATGCGCCTTCCTTTCTCCAGGAGTTGATCCCTCTATTTTTCGTGATCTCACTCTCCCCGAGTACATTCCAAACGTCCTGCCTCCCTTTAGTTGGGTCTTAAGTCCTAAAACGCTCTCCATGTTTGATTGTTTCCCTTCACTATGCATACACGAAGCTCTTTTGGAGTTTGTTACTCGACACCCGCATCTCCCTTCTCCTCGTCCCTTGTATTCTCTCTCATTTATCTCACACTATTACTGGTTTTCTTTCGCCACCTTATTGAATTTCTTTTCCACTCTTCATCCTCTGCGTCCTTTTGCCCATGAACGTCGCCTATGTGTACGTTATCGTCACTTTTCTCCCTCGTTTCGAGACTTAATATCCTTCTTTCCCCGTAGCCTAGGCTATCTCTCCCCGGTATTTTTTCAGGGTGTGTCTTGTTCCCTTTCTCTCTGTCTCTTTCTCCCTCTCTCTCTCTCTCCCTTTCTTTTGCTCGGACTGGTTCTAGAGTCCAATCAACTTCTTGCGTATGCTTTCACTCATGGCATGTTCACTGGAAGCGAGTGGCGTTACACACGGCAAGTAGACCGAGTGATGGATCTTCCTTTGATCTAATGCAGAATTTTTCACTGCCACAGTCAGACAGACACAGTGTGTACCTTGAAATGTAATACATTTTCTCTTTGAAGCCTTCACTCACTCTCTCTCCATCATTCTTTCCAAGTGAAGCAACAAGAAATAAACTAAGTTGAACCTCTCCACTTCTCTCTCTGCCTCTTTCTCTCTCTCTCTCTCTCTCTCTCTTTACTTGTATACAATATTTAACTCTTCTACTCTCAAACCCTCTCCTAATGTATTCTTATTTGCGTAACGTGTTCTCTTTCCAGTGTATATTTCTCCATGTATCTCTCTTCTCTTCTCCTCTTCTCTTCTCTTCTCTCTCTGTCTTTCCCCCTCTCCCGAGCTCTTTTCCCCATTTCCTCGTTTATTTGGAAGCCAACATGTTAACCTTAGGTTCCCTTTGCTCTCATACACACTTTTACCACCACTGATATAGGGGTTATGGGAGTATATTTGCAACTTGTTTCCTCATCCATCTTTTAGTTGGTAATTTTCTTCATCTTTCATTTTCTTGGGTCAAAAAGTCTTCTTCCATGGTTTGCTCCTTCTTCGTCTTCCTCTTTTTTTTCTGCGGGGCAAAGCTTATATGCATACTTTGAGTGTGTTTGCAATGACCCTTGGGGATATCATGGGGCAAGTGCTCTTTCCCAAATGTGCAACTTAATGTAAATTAGCCATTCCCCCCATTTGCCCGTGGTCTCCTCCATATTTTACGGAGGCGGGGATAGGAGGCTTTTACAGTAAATTTAATTTCTACAGTTTGTTCACATTTTCGATTGCATTAGTTCTCCCGTATAATTTCTTCCTCCAAGTTTTTTTTTTTTTGTAATTTATTAAAAAAATCACCGACGGAAATATGGATATACTTTACATGAAGCCATATTGACATAGGAGGGTAGAAAGGGATGTTATATGGGGGAAAGTCCTCATATTATTATGTTACGATTTCCAATAAGATTACTTTTCTCAAGCAAATCCGTTGGAACAAGTTTCCTCTCCGAATTGAGATGAAGTAGTAGTAGTAGGAGCACTCATCTGGCTGCCCTACCAATAGACTTTCTTTTCTTCCCTTTTATTTTCACCGTCTGATGTAATAAGCTTGACAGACAAAACTTTCTCCGCGCCCTCCTCGGCAGACGCACATGGGAGATGATGTACGGGGTAGGTCGATGAGGATCTTGGGAGTGTTAATCACAATACTCAAGTTTTGGAGGGAAAGAGAGGGAGAAATTGGACCAGAGAAAGAGAAAAGGAGAGGGAGAAAGCGGAAGAGAGAAAGAGAGAGAGAGAGAGAGAAAGGGAAAGGGAGATGGATCAAAAAAGGACATGACATGAGCGCCACACTTCACGACTGAAGAAGGAAGTCAGGCAAAGTGAGATATAGAGAGGGAGAGGGAAACCTGTCAGCTTAGATCAAATTTGTGAGTATTCATGATTGAAATCATTATGATTACTTTCGTCTATCTTTTGGCTGCTCCTATTACAAGGCAAACCAAGGTCTTCAACTCAATTTGTCTTCTTCGGTCTTCTTCTTATTCCTCTCCCTCCTCCTCCTCCTCCTCCCTCTCCTGTCTTCCCTTCTAATACACCCTTTACCTCCTCTCACTCACCCTCTCCACCTTGAAAAAGAAGGCAAGTGTAAGATAAAAGGAGTCTCTATATATAGTAATTACACAAAGATTGGCAGCGGGTGCAAGGGTATTAGAAGTGGAAGATGGATGAGGAATTTTAGTGATTACAAGAAGAAATAAATACTTTCGGGCACAAACCCGGAGTATGTGCTTCTACAAGACTATTACATACCACACGTACGTCAATCAATGATTCCCTCAGATCCAGTTACTCAAGCAAAACTGAAAGTAATTAAACTCCTAGATACTCTCACTTCTCCCAACAAATTTGGGACAAATCTCCCTGGAAATATACATTTTGTACCTGGCAACAAGGAACGTATTTGAGATTAGATTTAGCTCCAGTAAACACTAGACTTTCTCCGAAACATTTTTTTTATTACTTCGTATCCATCCACATGTGTGTCATTGTCATGGGGAAGGTGGAACGGGAAAAAAGGGCTTGAAACGGCTAAAAACGGGTTAGAAAAGGGCTTGAAACGGGCTAGAAAAGGGCTCGCAACGGGCTGGAAAAGGGCTTGAAAGGGGCTGGAAAAGGGCCGAGAAAACCCGTAAGCAGTCCTGACAAATCTGGAGAATGTCCAGGGAGTACTAAATACAATAAGCAGTGGAAACGGCAAGGCCTAAGAATTGATGAGTACCTGGTCACATTTGGGTATGGGATAAAAGCCTTGTGTGTACAGCTTTTGGGATATAAAGCTTAATTCTATATCGCGTAGACACACATATCGGTGTCCACATATGTATGTACGTATGTACACGTGCAATGCTCTTAAGTCAAGTTCTACGTAATTATGATGCCTCATCCTCCTTCTCTGGGACATAAATCCTCAACTTTCATCTTTCTTTATAACTGGATTTTATGGAGATGTACCCTCGGAAAGACAAAAAAAAAATTGAGCTTATCTCCCATGAAATTTGTAGAGGAGTGGATAAAGAGGGTTGCTGAGAGCAAGTCTCTCTCTCTCTCTCTCTTTCTCGCTTTCTCTCTCTTTCTCTCTCTCTCTCTGATGCATGAGACAGGAAAAAGTGGGACTTCCAGTGTGACGATGGTTACCGCCAGCCATATCTAAAAAGCTAAACTGTTATTTATTATGAAAGCCCTACAACTAGATATTATGGCTTACGTTCAACATCCAGCATTGTGAGGCTCGTTGTTTCCCCTGTGTTTTTTTTATCCTCTTATAATACCACTTTCGTAATAACTCTTCCTTTTTAACCACTTGCAATATCTCCTCTGCTCCTCCTTCACTTCTCCCACTTTCACTTTTCTCTTCTTCCCTCCGTGGTTTTTTTTTGGTAGTCTTTCTTGGTTTCCTCCCGGGTAATGATTTCTATTTGCTTCCCTCGTACTCTCTTAGGTTCTACATTTCTATCTCTCTTCACGTTTATTTCATTACTCACTCTTTTTTTTTACTTTTCATCTCTTCCTATGTCCGTTTGCTTTCCCCTTATACCATCTTCTGAACCTTTCCCCGAAAAAACTGTGAAACACAGAGAGAGGAGGATCCGTGAGAAAGAGGCCTACTAGAATGATAAATGAAAGGGAGAGAGAGCGAAAGGAAGACTAAAAGAAAGGTAAATAAAGAGCGACGACTACAAGGGGTGCAGGGAAGGATAGTAATCAAAAATGTCCTCGCCCTCTGCACGCTGCTGAATCATTGGTCCTCCAATCAAAGTTATGAGAAACTAAGTTTCTTCCAACAACTCTCCTTGTCGCATGTAACAACGCATTTCCAACTCACTTGATTCTCCTTTCAGACTGTCTCAGTTCCAAAACTGTGACTATACGCAAATTAAATCTTATTACAGTGAAAGAAAATCGTTGTCTTTTGTATTAGATTTACTCAAAACTGTGAAAAAAAACCTCATGTATTTTTCGGCCACGTACTTTTTTATGCCTTGTTTTCTTTGGCATAGAAAATGTGGCAAGAATTTAAAGCAAAATATCTAGGAAAAATCTCAGTCGCTATATTTCAATTGTTTATATCCGCACTGACATATGGACGTTCAGAATGTGTGTGCACACATGTAGAGAATATGGATGTATGTACAGAATAGGGGTGTATGTACAGAATACTTATATATGTGCTTAATACGTATACATATAGGCATACGTATGCATAAGTGCGAAGGCTGGAGACACAAACGGGGTTAAGCCCTAAAAATCATATTTTACCGGGGAAAGCCCCATGAAGACAAGTTATTTTTTCCTCTTTTTAAGACTTAACCCAAGTTGTATCTTTCTGACGTCTCCGTAGGTATATGTTTACGTACGTACATAGCTAGGGATACTACTGACAGCGGAACAATTAATGCAATCAGGAGCCCCCCGGTAATTTAAAATTCTTGGCGAGCCCTATAAGCCGCCGAGGATCTTCCCTCTTTATTTACCGTACGTTTAGTCTATATACCTTCCCCGTTCCATCTCTTTCCCTCCATGTTCCTCACGCTTTCTTCAGTTATCCCAGCCCGGTTTTTCCTTTATATTTTCCTTTATATTTCCCTTTACTTTCCTCCTTCTCCTGTCGGCTCTTTTTCTCCCACTCCGAAATTCCCAGTATGTATCTCTTGTAACGTACACTACTCCGGGGTTATTCTTGTTTTTTTTTTGTCTTTCCCCGTGTATGTAGCACTCCTGCCTGGGAAAAAAATGACTCCATGCACCCTCTCCGTCTCTCTTTTCAAGCCTCGTGTTTTTTGTAATAACCCCAGTATTTGTTTGTGATGCATGGGCTTCTCATGATATAGACATTAAAAATGAGTAAAGATGTTTACTCAAGTGAAAATAATAATGCCTTTCGCCTTGCTTCATCATTTTTCTCTCCTCCTCCGCCCTTCCTTTCGTCCTCTTCCTACTGAAATTACAATATCCCCTATCTCCTACTACTACGACTATGTTTCCCTTATAAAACAGAAGAAAAAAAAGTCCCCGAAGCTGGAAGGGGTGTAATGGTAATAATCTGTTTATAAAAAAAGGGATGTACATGTATTTGTACACATTCATATAATATATAATGTATACATATGGACATTTATACACACTCGGTTGGATCTTTATACGGGGAAAACGAGGGTTTCATTGCCCATGGGTTTTCATGTGTTATCTCTCCTCGGGAACATGATAGAGAGAGGAAATTGCAGGAAACGATTTGGTGCGAATCTTTTATTTTAATTCTTGTATCTATAGCCCATGGAAATAAGGAGTGTAATAATAAAGCGGGGTGGGAAATGGGCATGAGAGGGAAGATAAGTGAGGAACAAAATGGGGAAGGAAAACAAAGTCGGGCATAGGTCCTAAGCATCTGGGGCTTAAAGGATGAAAGGGAAAGGAAGGAAAAAAATAAGAAAGGAATATGTACACACAGAGACAGAGATTCCATTGAGGAATAACAACAAGCAAATAAGTGGAGGGAAAAGGAACAACAGAAAAGATCTGAGAGTGAGGGGAAACACAAGAATATGAAAGAAACGAAGGAAGAAAACGAGAAAAGTGGACGAAATAATAATATTCCCAAAAACAAAGTCACACACATATATTTTAAACGCTAACACCACAAAAAACACAATACTCCAGGAAAAAAAACTTCCGGCATTATACACTCCAAAACAAAGGCAAAGGGAAGAAGCGGTATCGAAAAAAAGGAAAAGTTTTTCACGTGTGAATTTGAGCGTTGCCAACAAATAAAATCTCTTTTTTTTTCAAAGTATAAAAAAATGGAAACGCAAGGAAAAAATCGCATTAACAGGGGACGGCCATTGACAACGAGGGAGGAAGGAGTGAGACTAGAGGGAAAGTGGTGAAAACACCAAGATCCACAAGGTGAAAGCTGGTTTTCCTCCTTCGAAAAACAAGGTATTCATACACCGGCCTTAGCTGTCAGGCACAAAAGGATAAGAAGAAAAGGTAAAAGCTGCACTTAACCCTCTTGCCTTTTCTCCACAGATAAAGGGAGAGCATTCTGTTGAAAGGATGATGGAAAAAAATCGTCTTGCTTCCACAGAAATAAAAAGGGAAACAGAAAGAGGGAGATGAAAAGAAAGCGAAATAGAGTGAAAGAGAGATAGAGAAATAGAAAGAGAGAAGAAAAGTGAAAAAGACATACACAAAAAGAAAAAGGGAAGGAGAGTGAAAGATAAAGAAGGAAAGTCGAATGCACAAAGAGGGAAGGAAAGGGAAAAAGAGAGAAAGAGAGAATGAGGGAGAATGAGAGAGAGAACGAGAGAGAAATAGAGAGAAAGAGAGAGAACGAGAGAGAATGAGAGCGAAAAAGAGAGAAAGAGAGAGAGAGAAAGAGAGAGAAAGAGAAAGCATGAGAGAGAATGAGAGAGAACGAGAAAGCATGAGAGAGAATGAGAGAGAAAGAGGGAGAACGAGAGAGAAAGGAAGATAAAGACAGAAAAATAGACAGAAAGAGAGCGAAAGGGAGAGAAAAATAGACAGAAAGAGAGAGAAAGGGAGAGAAAAATAGGCAGAAAGGGAGAGAAAAGCGGCAACAAATCAAGGTCAGTACCTTGGGAGAAAGCCGGGAGAGAGGGAATTCTTAAAGAGGATAACGATTTTGGAAATTTTCTCTCTCTCCCCTCCCTCACACCCTCTCTCATCCCTCAGCTCCAACGGAATATATATATGTACTTGCCCGTTAAAAAAATCTTCAAAGAAAAAGTCCTCGCCTTCGTTTCTTTTTGGACTGAGATAGAACTGGAAGAAAAGAATAAGAAAAAGAGCAAAAGAAAGGGAAAAAAGGAGGATTATTTTTTCAAAGGAATGGTAGAAATAGTAATACTCAAGCCAACACATAGAGATAGAATGGTATAAAATAGGAAAGAAAAATATTCCAATATCTACAAAATTTAACACTTTTTTCTTTTTCTGTCTTTCTTTTTCTTTCTCTGTCTCCGTTCCTTTCTCTCTTGCTTTCAGCCCTTCATTTTCTCTCACCCTCACTTTCTCGCATCCTTCATGCGGTGAAAGTATGTTTTTATTCTCCCGATTCTCTCCCTCTCTCTCTCTCCCTCCCATTTTTTTATGCGCCATAGATTCTGTAAAATAAAGACCATAACATCTTTTTTCAATTGCCAACTTTTATTTCCCTTTTCTCCATACCATAGAGAAATGGGATTCTTTATACCAAGGCCGGGTAGCAGAAAAAAAAATATCAACGCTCTCCACAATGTCGTCTGCACTCACTGAAGAAAACTTTTTTTCCCTCCTTTCCTTCGGTGTTACTCACATACTTCAATGTCATACATCTCTCGTGTAAAAGTAACACTACGTACAACACAGACTCGTGTTGGAAGGGGAGGGAGAAAAGTGAAAGGGAGAGAAAAATTTCTTTAGTATATTTTTCTTTTCCCTTACCTAAAAAATTTTTTTTTTCTTCCCACTCCTTTCTTCTCTTCTTCCTTCTCACTTCCCTCTCCCCGGTTACGTAATGCATCCTGACATGCGAGCTCTCATTCTTTCCCTCCCTTTTGTACTGGACATACTATAAACTTCTTCATATTTCTTGGCTCTTCTGTCTACGTCAAATATAAACGGCGGAGACTGGCTTTGAAAAATTGCCTGTTTTCAACTAAATATACTCTTATTCATTCATTCCCCCTCCTTCCTTTTTTTTCTCCTTGTTGACGGCACAACCAAGTCACAAGGACTATAAAGGTATACATACACAACTGAAGCGACCGCGGGTAGTTGAATTCAAAAAAAAAAGTCCATTAAAAATTAGGCAAAAATTTGGGGAAGTAATCATATTTGAAGAATTGCTTTCAAGAGATAAAACGAGTTGGGCATGCTTATTCAATGGAGGAAGAGGAGCTGGATGGAGAAAGGGTTGCACTGCATTTTTAAAAGGGAACCTCTTGTCTGACCTTTATCCGGAGGGCGGAATTGGATCAAGAAAATGTCATGGTACAGCATAGTATACGAAATACGAAGTAAATGGAAATGGAATGCCAATATTCCTATCGTTGTATTATATACAAAGGGACAGGAAAGTAGGTACCTCCTTGGACCTACCTTCAATGGAAGAAACGAGGAATATTTGGGAAATAATAGCAGTACACAGGCAGGATAATATGGCTGAAATGGGATAAATAAATAAAGTAAAAAAAGGAAATATAAGAAGGCGGGGGAACTTGCGAAAGAAAGAGAAATTGAGAGCAAAGGAGTTCATACAGGGAAAGAAAAATGGAGATAGAAAAATGGAAGACAGAGATAGAAAGAGAGAAAAGGAGAGAAAGATCAAATATAAAACCCACTAAAAAGAACAGTTAAAGCATTCCTGTCAATATGAAAGAATAACATGGAGAATCAAAACTTTCTAAGTCCATTCGACAAATTCCACAGCAAGGGGTCACTTTCATAATTTAGTCTAATATCAAGAAAATAAATACAGAGGTTGTACCGGTTATTTTTTAATAAATATTCTGTAACCTCCAAGAGAAACATCTAAAAAACGCTAGACATAGATAGGTCATAAAGGGAATGCTTTTGATTCTGTACACTCTACGAATTGCGCTTAGCCAATGCAAAACTCCATGAAAACTATAGAACATTCCAAGGCAAAAAATGCTATAGCGGATGTACACAAAAACTCTCCTTGCATGGATCCAGCTAATCTAAACCAAGCTTAACGATAGCCTCTCCTTGGATTCAAAAATTCTAGGATAAAAATACAGCTTTGGATCTTAAATTTGACGCAAAAATGGATTTTACAAAGATGTTATTCTTGTGGATACAAAAATCAAAATTTTATTTTTAATGAAAATTTCTATTTTTGGACGTGGTGAAGAAAATATCGTCATGGGTTTGATCGGATCGAGAGGATTCTTTCTAGCAGAATTGAGTGTTAGAAAGTAATTTTACAGGATTTTTTCGTTGGCTGCATTCTCGAGTTTGAGGGGGGACAACATAATTCAATTTGGCGCCCCGCAAATATGACAAATTCAATTGATGGGAAAATCTTGATTTCACCAAATTCTGACTTAGTCCGTTTTGCCTCTACATTCTTGAGATAGAAAACAACGGGGAGAGGGAGAAACATGAACATGATTAATATTAGTGAAAAGCCTGAAAAAGTACAGGAAAGCTCCAACATAGACAATAGGAGATGAGGCGGATGAAAACTGGGAGAAAAATGTTGTGTAGCGTAAGAACACAACGGAAGCTAAATATAAAAATAGCGAAATATCAAGAGAGAGAGAGACAGAAAGAGAGGAAAACAGTGATAGAAAGTGAGAGGAGGAAGATCGATTTCACCAGGAACCGCCAGAAGCGATATTATTCCAGATATTAAATGTGGACACAGTAAATATACAGACTGAGACTTCCACCACCGCTTCAACTGCCACCACTATTACTATTACTTGCTTTTCTGATCATCTTTTTCCCTCCAAGCTATCAATTTCGGGAAGCGACTACAAACCACATCCACACACCCCACACTTTCTCTCTCTCTCTCTCTCTCAGCCTCTTTTCCTCGCTTTCTCTCCGGCACTACGCCATGTACACTTGTCCATGTCCATGAACTTAAACAGACAGTCAGTCAGAAAGGGTTGGAGTGAGAGAGAGACCGAGATGAAATTGACTACCATCACATCTTCTTTTCCTATCCACGCTTTGTTTGATTTTCTACATACACATGGTCCTGTCCACTGTGTGCATCTCCATACATACATGAGTACACAATTATGCATGTGGAAATATGTTTTCCAGGAACAGTAACACAGGGAGAGAAAAAAGAGGAAAAGAAACAAAGAGGGAGAAGGAGAGAAAGAGAGAGAAAGCACTAAAACGAGTCCGAGAAAGGAAAAGAAAATGCGATAAAGCACGAGTACGAAAGAGAGGAAGGAAGAGATAGAAAGGTAGAGGAAGAGATAGAAAGAGGAAGAGAAACAGAGAAAGAAAGAGCGAACGAGAAAGAATAAGAAACAGAAGAAGAGAGGAAGAGAGAGAAAGAAGCAGAAAGTACGATAACCAGAGAGAAATGAAAAGGAAGACAGAGAAGGAGAGACAGAAAAGGGAAGAGGGGGTTGAGAGAGAAAGATATGAAGATTAAGAAAAAGAGGGATAATAAGATCGAACAATAGAGAAAGGAGAAGAGAGAAGGACAGAGAAAAGGAGAGAAAGGGAGAGAAAGAGAGAGAGAAAGAAAGTGCAAATAGAAGAGAGAAAGTGCAAATAAGAGAGAGAAAGAGAGAGAGAAGGGGAAAGAACGAGAGAAAGAGAGAGAGACAAAGCAAAAGAGAGAGAAATAAAGGGAGAAAGAGAGACAGAAAGAGAGAGAAAGAGAGCCAAAGAGAGAGAAACAAAGAGAAACAGAGCAAAAGAGAGAGAAACAGAGAGAAAGAGAGACGGACAAGGGGAAAAGAAAGAATCCCAAAGAGATAGAGAAGGATTGAGTGGGACCAAAAGAGAGAGGGAGAATTTGTAATGAAATCATTGAATTCCCCGCAGTTTCGTTGGATGAGGATTTTAATTCAAATTTTGTAAAGTGTACCATATACCAGGCGGAACGGCTTGTGGATGTGTGCTCAAGACTTTTGGGAGGCTCAGCATGGGAACGTGTACAGGAAGGAAGGAAGGAAGAGCGAGAGAGAGAGAGAGAGACAAGAAAAAGATGGAGATAGAAAAAGAGAGAAGGACTTTGGACATGGAAGGGACTCCGTATGTGTGTGTGTGCGTGCCTCTGTATGCATTAAATTTTCATACACAAACAACGTTTATGAATTTCAGTGGGTGAAAGTTTGCTTTCACTTTCATCCGCCCCTCCAAATAAATTACGTTTTTAGTTTTCCATAAAAAGACCAAGGACTCTTAGGTTCCTTCTCTCTGTCTCTCTTCTTCACAGGCTCTCTCTCTCTCACTTACTGTTTGCATCCTCTATTTTTCTTCTCTCTCTCTCTGTTTCTTCCTGTCTCTGTCTCTCTGTCTCACGCTCTCCCACATTCTCTCTCCCAACCTCTGTCCTCTCCTCCTCCACACATATTCAGCACTTGGACCGTAGGGCTGCATTTCCACAGGGGATCATTTTATATTCCATATGTACTGCGACCACTTCTAGAACAGTTCATGTCTACGAAAGAAGCTGAGGTATTTCCTTCGCCCTGTGTATTAGGACAGTGCGCCCTTCCTTTTTTTTCTTCTTCCTCTTCCCTTCTACTGGACCAAAGATAGTTTCACTGGGTGGTATGTTTGCTGACTCTACTGGGAATTTTTTCTTTCCCCGTGTCTGTACATATATACATACGGGGACGTACACGAAGGTCCCTACTTCACATAAACTCACACTGTTGCCAAGGAGATGATGGTAATTTTTCTTCTCTTTAAAAGGGTCCCGGGAATTTTGATTATGTCGATGATCATAGTGGAGAGAGAGAGGGGACTTTCCCTCTCTTTCCTTACAAGTTCTGGAGGGTCTAAGTGGGGTTGAAGAGCCGGATTTTTTGAAGATGTTACGGGAGAGGAAAAAGGAAGAGGAAAAAGTGGGATGAGTTGGGCAAAAGCGGTGGACGCTCTGGAGGCAGGAGCATACGTTTCCGATGATAATCTTGCATATTTTCTTAACCTAATCGGATACTTACTCGAAACTGTAATTAAATTCTTTCCTCACCACCACCGCTCTTCTTTATCATCATCATCATCATGGTCCTCCTCATCCTCCTCCGTCTCCTCCCCCACCTCTTGCGCCTCCTCCGCCCTATTCCATTTCATTCTCTCACTCTCACATTTCCGGGGCTTGAATTGCTCCAAGTCTTCTTTTCCACATCCCTTTCCATTTTTATTAGCTGTCCTTTTCTCTCCTTGAATAATTTTAAGGTCGTATATTTTTTTCATTCTTCTTAGAATATCACTTTTCCCTCTCATTCTTCTTAATATTTTCGGGAAGAACTTAGCTTCTTCACTCTCTCTCTCTCTCTCTCTCTCTCTACTCCGACTATTTCAAGTACATGTCCTCCCCCTTGAGGTCCCTCTTCACTTTTGTTGCTTCTCTCCAAGTCCACTATCTTCTATTTTGCAACAAAATTCCTCACGTCTCAAAATGCAGGTCCATGTACATACCTTCCCTCTGCACATTGTATCCTCCTACAAAGTCGTAAATCCAGCCCCAATTCCAAGTCCGTCCAGCCCCAAACAAATTCTCCTTGGAGGCGACTACTACTGTACATTCGAAGTAGATTACATAAGCAAGGGGCTGGGCAAGTAAATTACTACCACATGCACTGTATAGCCCTGCACATTGGGCATGCTTACGCATTCATCCCCTTCCGTAACGGTGTGACCCCCATAAAGATAAGAGAAATGGGGATAATAACAGCCGAGAGAAAAAAATAGATTTACTCTCTCTCTCTCTCGCTCTCTTTCCCTATCTCTCTCTCCTTCTCTCTCTCTATCTCTCTCCCTCTCTTTATCTCCCGACCTCTCTACTCCGTATCTTTTTCTCTGTCCTTCTCTCTCTCCTTTTCTTCCTCTCTATGTCTCTCCCTTTCTTTCTCGCTCCTTTTCTGTAACAACTTTTCTCTCTCTCTTCAATTTCAACTTCTTTTTCTCTCTCTCTCTTTCTGACTTTCTCCTTTTTTGCTCTGTCTCTTTCTGACTTTCTTTCTCCTTCTTTTGCTCTCTCTTTCTTTCTGACTTTGTTTCTCCTTCTGTGTCTTTCTCGCTTTCTGATTTTCTTTCTCTCTTTCTGATTTCCTTTCTCCTTGATTTTCTCTTTCTCTTTTTGACTGTATTTCTACTTCTTTTTTTCTCTCTTTCTGACTTTCCTCATTTTTATCTGCCTTTTTCAGACTTTATTCCTTATTTTTCTCTCTCTCTGTCTGACTTTCTTTCCCCTTTTTTCTTTCCCTCTTTCTGACTTTCTTTCTCTTTCTTTATCTCGCTCTTTCTGATTTTCTTTCTCCTTCTTTCTCTCTCTCTCTTTCTGACTTTCTTTCTTCTTTTTCTTTCACTTTCTGGCTTTCGCTGTCTCTCTCCCTTTCATACTTTCTTTCTCCTTCTGGCTTTCGCTGTCTCTCTCCCCTTCATACTTTCTTTCTCCTTCTTTCTCTTTCTCCCTTTCATACTTTCTTTCTCCTTCTTTCTCTCCTTCTGTCTTTCTTTCTCCTTCTTTCTCTCTTCCTGTCTTTTTTTCTCCTTCTTTCTCTTTCTCCCTTTCATACTTTCTTTCTCCTTCTTTCTCTCCTTCTGTCTTTCTTTCTCCTTCTTTCTTTCTTCCTGTTTTTCTTTCTCCTTCTGTCCCTCTTTCTGTTTTTCTTTCTCCTTCTTTCTCTCTTTCTTTCCCTCTCCTTTTCTCTCTTTCATTGTCCCTTTTTTCTCTCTCTTCCCCCTCCTGTTCTCTCTAGTTTTCACTGTATCTTTTTTCTCTCTCTTTCTTTCTTTCTTTCACTCAATCGCCCCTCTCTCGCTCACTTCCTGTGTTTCTCCGTCCCACTTTCTGCCTTACACTCACTTTTTATCTCTTTCGTCTCCCTCACTTTCACTTTCTCTCCCCTTCTGCTTGTCTCTCTCTCTCTTTCTGTTTATCTTTCTCCATTTTCTCTGTCCATCTATCAGTCCTCCAAAGCTCAAAACATGGAGAGTATCCCGGACTTTTTGCGAAACGGGGCAAGCTCCTCACCAACGCTTTCCACCAATGTTTGTCGTTTGTGAGCATACATATATTGAACGCCCTCGCAGTGGTTCCGGTTGGACACGGGAATATTCCCGACATGTATGTATGTATGTGTATACTCATACACAGCCGCCTTACCGAACAATGTAAGAAAATATTGGAAGGGAGAAGAGAGGGAGAGAAGGAGGAGTGAGTGGATGAAACGATAAAATTAGTGGGAAGAATAACCACACTATAGGTAGAGCAATTGTGTGGTGCATTATAAGGTATTTTGAAGTGAGAAAGTCTTCCCTCCCCTTCCAATTTGAGTCACGGACGACGGGGAAGGGATTGGTGGGAGAGCCAATGCAGACAAAGAGGATAAGGGAGACCAATGGAGGGAACCGCAGGGAAGTGTGCTTCTATTTGTTACATAATGCTCTTGCTCCAATGAACCATGAGCTCACCTTAATTACAATGGCTTTGACGGAGGCCACAGATAATTTCCCTGACATTTCCCCCCTTTTCTTCCTTCCTATAATGTCCTTGTCACCTGTTTTTCCTTTGCCACGCTTTCTCCGTAAGAGGCTTCTCTTATTGTCCCTTTATTCTCCTCTCACTTTCCCTTTTTAGGCGTCTCTGTTCCCCCCTTCGCTTTTCCTATGCGGGGTTTCTCTTTCTTAGTGCCTTTCCCTTTTATTTGTCATTTCCTTTTCTTTCTTTTCACCCATCGTTTTATTGACAATCTGCTCTTTGAGCTTGTTCCTGGGATACTCAACCCTTTCTCAGGGGTTTCCTTACATTTTTGCGGGAATTTCAGAGGTGGTGCCTCTATTTCTGTTCTTGATTTCAATTTAAAACTCCAGCTCTCTCTCTCTCTATGATTCTCCATCGCTTTTGATAATTCATTTCCTTCCTCCTCCCCCTACAATACATTTTTTGGGATATCTAATTTTCGTCCAAATTATCCCTTTCCTCCCTTTATCCTCTTGATCAATTCGTTCTCTTAATTTTTTGACGTCCTAATGATGAAATAGGGGGAGATGATTCTTTAATAATCGAATAGCTAGCTATATGGAGTAGAAAGCGTTAAAATATGATGTTGGGGAATCAATTAGGTTGAACCATAAAAAAACGCTTGCATTGTAATTATGAAAAAAAATTAATTGGAAGCATCTTTGATTACGGAAGAACATCAACATCTCTTCCGCTTGGAGAATGATGAGGGGGAAGAAAAAATTTGTAGGTGAATGGATCGGAATGCATCTGATAGGGAAACAATCAAGCCCATTCCCGCCTTGGCTTCCATGATTGAATGAATTATTAAGTTCCGCTTAATTGAATTAATGCACCGCCTAATTAGGAAATCATTATCCCCTCTCCTACATTTCCCTGGCTTCTGGTGCATGAACGTCTATTCTCCTTTGTTAATTTTATTTTAACAAAAACCTTGCTAATAAATGTAGATACAAGGAGAGGGGAGATTCCTTGGGGGGAAATGATGTGATTTGTGTGGCGCGACAACCAAAGCCATATACCCTCTTCTGAACCGCACGTTTCCTCCTTCATGGTGAGAAATCCAAAGGAACCCCACAGACTTCCGCACTAATTGCAAACTTCAAAATAATAGTACCTTGCAGTGGGGAAGCCCCACAAAAAAAGCCTCATTAGGAATTATTTCCCTTGAAAATATTTGAAAACTTACTCAATGAAATGCATCGTAACCACGAGTCTCCAATTATTTCTCTCTTTCTCTCATTGCCTATCATTATGCGGTGGCTAGCAACTGACATCGACACCGGAGGGGAAAGTACGTAGGAAGAGACAGGGACAAGAGTCACAAGAGTTCAGAAAGTACGCACACGTACCAGAGGGAGATCAAAACCATAAAAAGGAAGTGGGAAAGATTGTGGGAAGACAATGGGAAGAATAGATACAGGAAATAGAGAGAGTAGAAAGACAGCGATTATGAATTACTGAAAAAACGCGATTATGAAGGTGGGAAACGGCGGGAGAGATAGAAAGCGACACAGAGAGCGAATGATAGAGAAAAAGATAGAGAAAGCGAGACAAAGAGAGAATGATATACAAAAAGAGAGAGAACGATATCGAAAAGGAGAGCGAAAGCGAGACAGAGAAAATGATATCAAAAGAGAGAGAGAGAAAGCGAGACAGAGCAAATGATATCAAAAGAGAGAGAGAGAAAGCGAGACAGTGAGAGAATAATACCGAAAGAGAGAGAAAGCGAGACAGTGAGAGAATAATACCGAAAGAGAGAGAAAGCGAGACAGTGAGAGAATAATACCGAAA
>JAQGBT010000231.1:0-65208 GCA_034698585.1 Disparrhopalites patrizii
AATACGGCATACTGATTGGTAGCCATTAGCCATTTAAAGTATTAATTTTTTACACCTCTTTATGGAATGGTCTTTAACAAAATAAAATTATTAACAAAATATGCAAAGTTCATTACAATTGAGTTTGAGTTCGAAATTACAAACTGCTACCGAACAATATCATTTTTTTCGAAGTGATTGTGATTTGAAGTCGGATTTTGAGGTTCTTGTTCTATTGTTATCCTCTACTAAAGTACTTTCATCGTCAGAGCTATCCTGCTCCATTTCGTCAATGTGTGTATTGCTCTTTAAAGTATCATTTCGCACGGAAGTAACAGTTCGATCATTGTCAGCAGAACTTAATTTGGTTTTAGATAATGTTGTAACGAACATATCAGTTTTATCGTTATCTTCAGACTCTTCATTGGACGACGAATTCGAGTCAGGTTCACTCACTTGTTCCAACGCTCTAACTTCAGGATCTAATTCATCTAAGTATTTGCCAAACGCGGTTAAACTTAATCGAATGGTTTTGAGACATTCTTTAATGCCAAACTTAAGCAGAGATTTCAACTGTAACAACGTGTCCGGAGAAATACCCCGAAGATTTAAGCCTTTCAAGGCTTTCACAAAAACAGCGACTTCTGGGCTGATGGGTCTTTTACGAATTTCTTCAAGAATATCTTGCGCTATTATTTGATGTGGCATCTAAAAAAATGAAATCCCTTTTATCATCCTCCTGTTCATTGTTAGGTTACTATCGGTGTGTAAACCCAAAATTCTTACATGTGAATTAGAAACGCTGATTAATTTAGATTGGTCCGTTTGCATAGTAATATATCCCATTAGTTTCTCAGGATCAACTTGCTTGAGAGATGAAGTTAGGGGTGCATTGATTACTTTCAGAACACTGGGAACAAGTGCACGTGCCACCGTTTCAGCCTTTTCGCTCGACTGTTGCACGTATATTGATAATCCTGTTCCAATATCATGGCAGACCCTTGTCCCCTCTGTAAATACCGAATTGAAATGAATTATTTTCATATGACCTATGAGAAAAATTAGGTCACTCTTATGCGTTCTTGCTTAGTTATATTTTAAAAACACTAACCATTTGCTGAATTAGCCCAAAATGCCAGCAATGTGGCCACAATTCTAGGCGCGTGCAGTCTGCCCATAATTAGCAGTTTCAACACTCCTACAATTGCTATATGCAAGGTTGTTTCATCATCCTGAAAAAAATTGATTTAGTCATCACAACGGTCTCCAATATTTTAAATAGTTCTCAGTGACTAAAGTGACTTCTAGTCACTGAACCATAATCCGTAAAGAATTATTTTTCCTTTCGCAGGTAATCATAGCTTCGTTACATTCATCAGTTGCGGTCGTTCAAACAAGTTATGTATACAGTTGTCAAATCAATTAACTTACACCAGCTTTGAAGTAAGAGGTGAGTAAATGTCCAATCAGTTTTTCCACAGATTCAGTTTCTGTTTCATCTTCTAAGTCAATATTTTCTGTGAAAACAGCTTTGACTTTTTCATCTGCAAGCAAACGCAGGTATTACGTATTTAGTATTTACACGTACATGCAATTTAAGTTTACTTAAATTAAATTCTTTTGGAATCATCGATGAATCAGAACCCTTTTAACTGCATAAATAATGGCATGTTAATAATTGTAAGCAATGGTAGTGAATACCTTCGAAACTGTCCAGTCCATGTTTTAGCAAGAGGTCGAAGATTCCTTGTAACGCCACATGTTGCACGTTACCGGTCTCATTCAGCACAGCCTGAAAATTGCACGTAGAGAAATTAAATTGTAAGGCGCAGGCATCAAACATGACATGATAGAGTAAAAAAAACTACCACCTAACTAACCTGCAAACACATAACCATGGACACAATTGCATCTTCCAGACTAAAACATCCCATTTGTGTGACGATACGCAAGACTTGAATCCGTAAGTCAGGCTCTTCCCGCTGTGTAATAATTAAATTATTTGTTTTACTTCAAATGTTTTACTTGTTAAACCTGCGAATACCAGGTAAGACGAAAGTCAGAATAAAACTATTTCCCTATAAACTTACGAAAATGGCACCCACAACATCGGCATGGTAAAAATTCTTTACATACACGCTAATTTTCGGGGCAAGTCTTAAATGAATGCTAAATGCAGCAAACGCTAAAACTAATGCATCCGCTGGGTACTCAGGCCTCTCTTGCAAGGGTTCTTCTGCGTCAATAACTTGCACATTTACAGCGTTTTCTAAATTCTGAAGATCCAGACGGGCAGCTGCGAGTTCCTCTTCAACAACTTTAAGTTCCTCTTGAATTGCGTGGGCTTTTAAGAAGTCATTTACCTTAACGAGCTCGTCTTTTTCCTTTTGAACTTTGTATCTTTTGTGAACAATAGTTGACAGCTAGTACAGAAAATTACCAGAAAGTGATTAGAATACCAAAATAAAATGTAAATGCACTTAATTTAATTAGCGTTCTTTACTCGTATTTTCTCACCTTCAACTTCAACTGCCGTATTTCCTCATCTCTGTTCAACTGTGGCATATGTTCCATAGTTTGTATATGTGAATTTGAGCATTCAAGCGTATCTCTGATAATTTCTAGTAAAATTTCGTCACAACCGTTGGGATGCGCCTTATGAAGCATTTGGACCAATGGCTTCATTTGATTAGTAGTTTTATGTTCAAACTTAAAAATTCCTCGGACCATTTTGTCGAGTACGTGCCTGTATAAAGCAACAGACAATCTACTTTGTAGCTTCTTGTGTATTTTGAGCATGCGTATTCGAGGATTACGCGATAGTTGCATTTAATCAGAGAAACACATTACCTTCCACCTTCTTCCACGGGTATGAAAAGAACAATTTTTAAGAACAGTCCCATGATTTTACTTCGCTCTTCATCATCGAAGCATTCAGTTTCGAGCTTATCTATCAGCCTGACGGATGGAAAAAATATTAAGATTGACATGCATAAGCAAACGTTTCGTATATTTCTGTATGTGTTAGCCATTATCTTACTGCTTGCAATAGGATGACATCTCAGCAATAGTGGGGAAAAGTTTTTCTGCGTAATACGTCTGCGATGAAAATCTTTGAAACAAATACCACCACAGGAAACATTTTAATTCCGATATTTGGTTTAAAGGAACAAACTTGTCTTCTCTCAAGTTGGAATCGAGCTTTTCCCAATCCGAATCAGTTGCATCTCTGCAAAATTAAATCGATCATAGTAATATTATATCTGACAAATTTTGTCGTGTTTATGGGTACTAACAAACAACACTTACGGGAACAAGATGTTTAACATTTTAATGCAAAGATTTGAGCAATAGTAGACTTCGAAAGTGTTTAAGAATTTGATTGGATCTTCATCACAAACTTTAAACCAATGTCGTATTAGTTTTGTAGTTTCGGCACGCACAGCAGCTGAAAAAAATTATTCGTATTGATAAATTGCATCCGACGTCAAAGGCATTTAGCCAACCAGCAATAATCGTTGCTTACTGGATGTGTCAGACAAGCCGCAATTAACAATTTTTTCTCGTTGGTCCAGAGGAATGCTCTCTAGGGCTATTTCCCTTGTTTGTCGAATACATGCTCTCCGAACCTCGGGATGGACGTCAGTGACCCTGTCGAGAAAATCTCCGTAATCATCCGAATCCAAAACAATTGACAAAACAAGAGCTCGTCTAACTTCAGGCCGGGGATCCATTCGTATAAACTCCATCATTTCTGAATTTTCGAACCAATAATCACTTGTATGCCCAAAAAATGTACATGAATCTTGCTTGCACAGTTGCCACTTTCACTTACTTGATGTAACAGGACATCCTTGACCTCCTTGAAAGTAACACAAACCCTTGGCAGCCTCGCAGCGGACAGAAGATTGCTTATCCTAAATATACCAACACATTAAGAGGCTTTTGAATAACTTCAAAATGGTTAAACCAAGACTGATAAAATATTATTCGCACCTTCAGACGAGTAAGCAGCACATTCTTAATTTTATTTTTCAACTTCTTGTCAATATCATCCATACTTTGACAGGAATCGCAAATCTTTACAATCGTCTGAACAATCCGCATTCTTACATGAGGTCGATAATCTTCATGAAACTAAAATTTAAAACATCAGAGATGACAAATGGCTAGTCAATTATAGCATTGCATTGCTGAATTGTTTATACCCTTACCTTTTCACACAACCTGAGCATTTGGTGACTAATCAAATCCGACCCCGCACTTGTTTCATTCAACGTGTTTTCTCCGGTGGGAGAGGCAGCAACCTCATTTTTCACAACCTGGCATAAAAATGCATGGAAAAAGGCTACAATCCGTTCGACAGTATCATATTTTTCCTTGACATCAAACGGAACGATCATCATACGCCACAGGACGGCTGCAAAGACCTTCCTATCGCTCTACACAAAAAAACAAATTCAATGATCATCTAGTACAGAAAAGCTTATATAAACCAATAAATCATGAATTCTTGTCACTCCAACCTTGTCAAAAATCCTTTTTGTCTTCTCCACAAGTTTCTCCATGTTGCTTGATCTTTCCTGTGCTGCTTCCAGAATGGGAGACAATTCCTGCAACATTTCATAGTGCAAATTCTTCCTCCCTTCGCCACTCCGTCTCTTCGATGAACTATAAGTTGCATTCGAATTTTGGGTCGTCTCATCCTCCTCCTGAGAATTCTGACTATCCACCTCCAAAGGTAACCTAACCACCGGCTTTTTCCTGTGTAACAAAAAAGCATGATTATAAGTGGAAACGTATCAAATATTAAAAAACAGGTTATAGTGAAAAATTTGTTGAAAGTACACACAAAATACTTACAAAATTAGTAACACAACCATGTTTATGACTTGATGCTAACATTAAAACACTTACTTCGGCGGCATCTTCTTTAAATTAAATCCTTTCCGACTGTAACGCCAAACCAAAATGAATGTAGACAAATGTGAAACCTCCAAATGGTATGCCAAACGATACTTTTCACGTCTGTTCACCTAAAAAAATTGTTAGCATTAAATTTGACCTTTCAACGGGATTTTCAACATTCAAAATTTGTTTCTAATCGCCTATTTTGTGTAACACTTTTCCGAAAAGTACGACAATTAAATGAGTAAAGTTTTCATTACAAGGAAAATAGAAATGACAATCACAATCACAGGTTTATACACAGAGATTTTGTATTGTGTATGGGAGAAATAGAAAAGAGAAAATAAAAAAAGACGTTGAGGAGCTTTTAACCGCCAACGGATGAAGCTTTCCCTCGCCTGCCTCCCATTGGCTCCCTGTTTTAATCTTGGCAAATAAACGTCTTTCTCCCACTATTGCACTTTCCCCTTTGGGTCAAATCCGGCATAAGTCCCATCCAGTCCCAGCTGACGACAGATTCAGCCCAAAATTCCTTCTTTCTCAGTCCCAGTCTATCTTGGTCTCAGTCTCTGAGAGAGTCTTCAATAAAAACGTTTTTAGTTCTTCACCAAACTTTCGTGTTACAAACCGTTTTCAGTCCATTTATTTCTATTCTAATAATCTAGCTAATCTAGCAGAATTTAAAAAAAAATCATGATCCTAATTAATCCATAAATCCCATAATCGAAAAAATTCCCATCCATAAGTTCTAGGTTAAAGCAAATTATAAAGGGACAGAGCCGGCTGCGTTTTAGGGGAAATACTAATTTCTAGTAAATTCAAATAAATTGCCTTTTTTTATGGATTATTATATTCTTCGGACCTTTGAAATTCAGAGGTCATGGAACATGTCATATAATCACCAGACATGAAACTCTGGACTAAATATGACGTTGCATTTGCCCTTTACTTCCTGGTGAGTTCACTGCTTTCAAGCTGGTCAAAGTATTAAAAAGAGTTTGGATAAAGGAAAAATGTATTATTTATAGTGCGGATATGAGGATAATCTGTGTCGGTGCATGACGGCATTCAACACGAAGGAAAAAGGAGCTCATAAAAACTTGTTTGTTAGGACTTCGTTCCGGAATTTTACGGCCACTATTAGGAGGATTTAATTAAGACAAATAGGCTGTTGGAGGGTTGGAAGGGTTATAAAAAAAACTTTCTTTTTCGGCATGCTTTTTTCGCCTCTCCTCCTCATCCCCCCTCCAAAAAAAAAATCCATGTTTGTGTGGTTAAATGCTGTTAAGCTTCCGAAGCCATCAGTAAATGATACTTTCACCATGGTGAAAGAGGAGATCAGCCTGGAAAACCATTTTAGCTCGAAGGCTCAATTTCCCAGGCGTTGCCTGGAGATTTGGTTGGAGTGCTTTTTTTTATATCTTTTTTCCTTCAACTCTACTTGATGTCGAAAAAAAAAACAGCAACTTGTAGTAGGCTTGTATGACCATGAGAAGAGACAAGGAATATGTACTTTTAGGTGATGGTATAACTTATGTCGTGTTCAAAAGAGACATATATCCAGGGAGTTTTATCCTTAATACGTACTTACATACATAAATGGGGAAAGGCGTATAAAATGTCAAAAGTCTCGTGATGGTAAAAGTGGTGCGAAAAGTGATCCGGAAAAGCATATCTGTTTCATGAGAAGATTAAAGTTTATGGGAATGGTGGAAAACTTTTCCTCATCATGTAACGTGCATACTTAGGTGGAGAAAGTCCTGGGCCATCTCCAACCTATATGATATGACTTTCTCCCATATACACACCACATTTGATGATGATCATAAAGGATTCCTTTTAAAACCATGTGCCACATAAAAAAAGAAGGAGGGATTCAGCAGTCCCCGAAAACACACAAGGAATAAGGGACACCGAATGAAGGGAAATGACATCCGAAAAGGAGAAACAGAAAGGAATGGTGTGTTACTTTATTCCTTTTGCACAAATGTCCCAGAGAAAAAAAAAACAGTAGACGTATGAAGTAAGTAATAATAATATTTTGCAATTGTGCAACTTCCCCTTTCAACCATGTATTTTTGCATATAACATGTGAGTCTCTCTCTCTCTTGGTTCCCCCCTTTTAAAAGCAGGCAACATCCGGGCAAAACCATCTGTGGGTGTTCCAAAAAAAAAGGGGTAAGCTCCAAAGAAAGAAAAGAATTGACTGCCGTCTCCATTACTATGTGCATATATGCCAGAAAACCCTCTTTAAAACCCTTTATAACCCCATACAACTTTGTCTTGTCAAAAGGAAAACAATAAATGGGATGGAGCAGACGGCTTGGGGTGGGGACGAGGGGGGAAGGAAAGGAGACAGAAAACTTTTGTCTTATTTCTTTTATATATTATCCTTTCTCCTACTTTTGAAGAATATAAAATAATTTCATCATTCTTTCTCATATCCCATATAATAAGAACATATAACGTGGGAAAACTCTTGTACGTCATGCCACCCCCAGCAAAAGAAGAGACCTCCAAAATGCTCTCCTTTGGGATCCCTCAGGTTTTTGTCCCTTTAAAACAAGGGAAAGTCTTGTCTATATAGAATATTCTTTTAATATCCTCGGATTAAGCCTTTCTCATTTTCCCTCCAATTAATTTTCGAAGTGGGTGTCTTGTACAAAAGAACCTCCTTTGTTCCCTTTGGTTTTTACTCCCCGGATAAACGTATTAAAATGGACTTGCTCCCTCATATATTCTTTGGAATAGAATATAAATTTTCCTGGAGAATAAGTTCCAGCCAAAAAAAAAATGAAAAGGGGGAAACACAGGATATGGAAAAGGGGAGAAGACAGAGAGAGCCAACAGCTTGTCATGAGAATGCCCTCGTGTGAATGTGACTGCCAAAGGAGAAAGTATCGGGTGTCGGGTACTCACCAAAAATTTTTTGGAGGAGGATGAGGAGGAGTCTGGCATATGTATATGCATCCTCCTCCCAAAATGCTTTTCTAACAGTTAAAGATCCTCACAAGGTGTTACCATGTATGTCGATGCCAAAATGTCCTTCCTTTCCTTCCTTCCCTTCATCTATCCTTTCAGTTTCAAGAAGGAACATTTATAGGGAGGAGACACAATGTGACTGTGACTGGAAACCACAGGCTGATATTAGGCATGTGCATATTACATGATATCCAACCCCTTGAAAAAACATTTTATACTCCTTATATATCTATTAGCTTTACATGTCTCGTACATTTTAGATGGCAAAATCTCCCCCTCATGTATTTCGTCCCCACTCTCCAATGTGTATACTACACGAAGGCATCACGAAGAAATACAAAATAATGTACACACAATCACATATCGGGTAGTAAATGTACAATTTCTCTACCCTTTAAAAGCATATCCATCTAGCAGAAAAAAAAATTGTTGGGGGTAGTATGGACGTGCATGTACGTTATATTGAATGTTGACGTCCTGTAGGAGGAAACAAGTGCAAGTGAAATATTCGAGGGGGTGAGAAAGAAAAGGGAAGAACAAAAAATGAAGACGAAAGGAAGGGGGAAAGGTTCTTCCAGTGACTTCCAGCCATTTTCATGGGAAACTATACACATATTTTGTAGCTGAAGGTTTCTACGGGGATCTCATTTTATGCACCGAAATAGTTCCTAGACATTTGCCTTCATGTATACAAGGAAAGGTTTCACGAATTTGCTTGCTTTATGTACAAGAAGTTCCAGGCGGCTTTTTGTTCCGAGTAAAAAAAAAAAAATGGATGAGATTCCAGGCAGTTTTACATATGTAGGAAAAGTTCCAGGCATTTACCTCTCAACAAAAAAAATAAAGGTTTCAAGGATTTGTATGAAAAAGTAAAAAAAAAAAAAAAAAAGATTTCAGACTTGTACGTATGAAAATAATGCGGGTTTTCCCATACGTATGAAAATATTTTGGCCATCCGTTTTTGTCCAGGAAACTTCCAGTCAGTCATGTGTGTAGGTATATGTACAGAATGGGGGGGGAAAGGGTTCCAGTCATTCATGCTTAAAAGTTGCAGTCATTGCCGTGTAAAAAGCTATCTAGTCCTTTGGCTCTATTAAAAGCTCTTTTTTTCAATACATGTAAAGACCCCGTTCATACTCATATAAAAGCCATATATGTATAGTATGTGTATACAGACCTACAAATATGCACTTAAATGCAAAAGTTCCCAGCGTTCTTCCCCTCCAAAATATCCCCTCCAGTCCCGTCCACAGAACATGGAGGGAATCATACGGAGCACGTATAAGGTACCTATATTACGGGAAATAATGCATGGAGAAATAGGTACTTATACACGTATATAACAGGACTTTCCCTCCTTTTTATTAGGAATCTCTTGGCACATATGAGTCATATGAGACACCTTTTCCCAGGGAATAAAAAAAAAAAAATAACAGAGTGAAAAAAACATGTGGGAGGTGTGGAAGGGTTGCAAAAACGGGGAGGAAAGTGAAAGATGTGGGAATTGGGAATAAAATAGACTCCATACGCTTTCTCCCCTTTTGAATAGAAAAAGAAGGGGTTAGTGTGGGGGGAAAATTGAAAAAAAAAAGAACATGCTTAAGATGCAAATCTCCCCTTGTCACCATGGCCAGGACCTTTTTTTTTATGTACGTCCCGAAAGGGCAGAAAGAGGAGAAAATGCTGACCATTCATCTCCCGGGAATTCGTCCATAAGAGGAAGGAATAAAGGTGCGAAAAAAATTTGTTCTATCCTCTTAACTCAGAACTTTGAACCAGTCAACCTTACAAGGGAGTCCTCCCGGGAATTTTTCCGGCTCTGAAATCCATCGGAGTTATTCCATACGATTGCCAATTTTGCACGTTATTATTTCTCCGGCCTGAGTCTTTAATGTGATTTGAATGAATATCACCGCGCAGAATTATATACAGCGTGTCTAAAGAAAGAATCTTCGTTTGCCCATTTCATATTTTCTCAAACGTTCCAAAATTTTTGCTACGAAGAGTTCAGGGCAATCTAACAGTTGTTCCGACGTCTTTTATATACAAAATTATATCGATTGGATTCATACGATTTAAGATCTGAAAAAGAAATTTCTGCTAATGTTTTCGCCTGGTATTGTCACTCCTAATCATACGCTTCTACGCATACGCTCAGGTAATTTTTTTAAAAACAGAAATCAAAATCATAGGTCATAAAATCAGTGTATAAGCTTAATGTCGTTCACTAGATCGTGATCTTTGCCGTCAAAAATACGCCTTTATAAATGCTCCAAGTTGTAAAATTTAACAAGTTAATTTGCTTAAAAATTCAAATTTTGCGAAGAATCTAATTTCCGAACTTGGCGTGAGAAAATAGCCATAGTTGGCTAATTTCCGTCAGATCGATATTCATTTTTCTTCAGACTCGCAATAAAAATCTGAACCGGGGTGTTTTGGATCCTGATGGGATGAAAATTCAATTTTGTACACATTTGCATTCAGTAAGTTTGCCGTTGGGAAGCACATGATGACATCTAAAACTGACACCGGAAAAGTTCACCGGATCCTCTGAGCGGTTAAATCACCCGAAAAAAACCCCCCGGGATCCCCGACTTCCCGAACTTCCTTCTGTCCGTATAGGTCTCCAAATATATCCGGAAATCATTTGGCCAGTACTTGAACTCCGCAATGAAGGTCGGGATGACACAATCAGATTTGATCCTTTGTAGTCCCTCCCGGTGGAATCCCGCCTCCATCTCCCGGGTAAGCTTGACGGGTAATAAGGCTCCTTCTCTCTTATAGTTCCTCTCTGTGGACGTATTTCCCCATCTCTTCTTTGAAATTGTGTATGTATTTATAGGGGATTGTGAGGGTATTAAAGCGGGGTTTCCCCGGGAAAAATACCCGTTTCGGTCTTTTGTACATTTCCTTCTCCGTTTTTTTTTTTTACCAGAAGAAAAAAAAAGGGTTCCCCTCTCCACCCGACGACTCCAACAAAGTGTACCTCTATCAGGAGCATGTACAATATACCTTCCAGAAGAGTATTTGGGGAACAAGTTTTTGGGTCTCGTGTTAAAGTTCAGTAATCTCACAGTAGATGACTTTAGCCATAGTTGATGGAGTTTTTCTTCCCTGTTTTTTACTTTAACCCAAAGAATAAGAGAGCTTTCTTTCCCCGCATATAAAAATAAAAAGACAAAATAAAAACACATTTCTCTGACTACATACGTGTTTTGTGTGTGTGTGTTCCTCATCAGTGTCTAGAAAAAAAAGATCGGAAACACTCCGATTTTTTTATAATATATCCCTCCGAAAAATTGTGGTTCAACCAAAGAATTACACTTACATACACATTTACTTCCCATTTTCCTGGGATATTTCTCCGTCTTGTGGTCCTTTCTATACCCGAAAATCGTCTCTTTCACCCTTTTCTGTCTGTACGATTTGAAAGAGACGAACAAACCTTTTTCTTTCCCTTTTTGGATATACATACTTTTTCACACAGTTGGGAAAAAGGGCTTCAAATGAAGACTGTATTTTTGTAACGTTTTTTTTTGTTCCGAGATGTGTACACAACATCTATTTACTCAACCAAAGACTTGGAAGATCACAGGAAGAGGGACGAGAAGAAGAGATTTATTAATGGATCAGCAGTCACGTTTATTATAATTTTTAAAAAAAAGATATATATTTCATTTGTTTCATATTTTACAGATGAACTAACTATTAAATTTTTCATCTACATCTCTCCGGCTATTTAACTTTTGGGATAGTGTGTTCGTGATTTGTTTTTTAAAATATTATTTATGTGTGCAATATTTCTGAAGGGAAGTGGGAAGTCCCCGACCCTTTGAACTCTCCATTAAATCCCGGGGATTATATAATAATTAAATTATTAACAAATGAGTGGTAATATACTGTTTGAATCCTTTTTTGTTGGAATGGTTTAATTGTTCCTATATGGATTCATGTACCCGTCACATCCGGTCGGTGGATGCCGCGTGGGAGCCAAAGAGATTTGCCCAGTAATTGTTTTGGTACACGATTATACATTAATTTCTATCCGGAGGATTTTTTTTGGACGATTTTTGGGTGATTAATACATATATGATCTACAAGGGTTTACAGTGGATGTTCCGCGATTTTCTTCGGGTGTTCTAACGGTTCACAGTTGCGTGAGGGGTTTCTCTTGGGTTTTCGGAGACTTTGTAAAGTGACTGTTTCATTAATTTTCGGAGTGATCCTGGGATTTTGTGGGTTTGCAAATCAGTATCGGTGATTATCAGGGGTTTTTATTGATTGACGGGTTGAGTGAACATTGGGTATGATTTTCCTGGACAAGTGTTACGATAATTTCGGATGAATCTTGTGTAAGTGTTTCCATGACATTGGTTTAGTCATTCTTTTACGGAACCTTTCAACCAAGTTTTTCAAGACAACGTTAATTTCACCTGATCTCCAGGTAGATTTTTTTTTCTGGAAATGAACAACACTTGATCGAGTTTAACAGACGAAACAGGTCTGTCTACACCAAAAAACAAACTATAAATGCACGTAGCGGAATAATTAGTGATACGGGATTATTGAAACCAACGGGTGATATTTTGCATGAACAGTGGACACGACTTTTTCGAAAAAGAGTGTTTAAGTTTACATGGATATTTATTGTAATATATATACCAAACAAAACTTATCTTCTCTGCATCATCTTAACCTTATCTCTCTCCTCCTATTACACTGCTGATCTGCTTTTTCTACGTTCGTAAAAACTGTTATGTGGGAGACGTTCATGATGAAGGAGAGGGGAAGCGAAGGTAAAAGTGAAGAAATGAATAATTTTTTTCTTGTTGAACGACTAGTAAATTGACTTGGTCGGTGTATATTGTATATGTTAAAGAGTTTGTTCGAACGAAATCAGAAGGGGAATCATAGCGTGTTTCGGTTACAGTTATTTATACAAATTTATAAATATTACTATTGCTGTTTTGTTTGGCTTTAGTTGTCAAAATGCTCTGACGGACACGAAAAGGATTCTTCTTCAGACACAACAGTATACGAATACGGGGTGGTGGTTTCCTTTCTATTTAAACGTGACACCAGAATATTCCGAATTTTATACACTTCTAGTTCAGTATACATTACCGTGTGCTGGAAAATAACCGAGGATTGACAGTGTAAAGTGGAAATGAAACAAAAGCAGTAATTTGCAGCTTTAAAACAACGCACTTTCTCCAAAAAAAAAACACATCCTATACAAAAGTCATGTCAGTGCAGGTTGCACATGTAAATTATTGTCACACAAATTACTAACAACAAGTCAGTGGGTGATCTCAACATATTTCCAAAATTTGAGGCTTCTTTTTCTCTCCTTTACAAGTGCTCAATAACAAATCGACCTCGACGTGGGAGTGATATTACAAACCAAATGAAAATATGAACCCTGTGACATGAATTAAATTATTCAAACTGCGTACATTTACACAAGCATAGAGAGATAGACTGTCACACAACTGCAAGTGGTTATTACAGGTAACAATATAATTATTTCATTCTTTTAATCCGTTGTTGTTTTGGTAGGTCTATAAGTACATTAACATTAACGTCAATTATACTTTGCTCCAAACCTCCTGTTTATATTGTCATTGACGTTCCTTTCGTTTCTTTGGCGCCTGCCATCTTAATCCGTTTTGTCCTGGAGGAATACTTCTGCCTTTCCAATACAAATAGTTTCTGTTTTTAGACTGTCTGGGCTGCAACAAAGTTTGTCTGTCGTATTCACCAAGCGATACAGTTTTGGATGGGTACTTGTGGTAATTGATCATGGATTGTGTGTAAAAATAAAACTCACATACTTGACTCTGTACTTCTGACCACAAAGCTCTGCTCACGCTTTGCTGTTGTACATGCAGTGCCTAGTAGTCAGACGAGATTCCAAAAAATGGAACCAGTCATTAATGGAAAAGGTCAGGGGTGTGAGAGAAAGAGCTATAGATAAGTTAATAAACTCTTGATTCTCGTTCTTCGAAATTTACATTGGATAGCTTAGACTTAGAGAAATGCAAAAATCAATTAAGTTTGATTAACCATTTTAGACATATCTATACAAATGAGTCCTATCAAGTTCTAAAGTATTCTTTGGCGGAACACTTAGTAGTGTACAAAGGAGAAACAAAATTTAAACAAAAAATGAATTGATTTAGCCTCAAAGAATAATTTTGAAATAAATTCCTTCAAAGATTCCGGTAGCGGCATAATCGCATTATCGCATAGTGTAGTTACTAGTTACCAAAGCATTTAATGGACCGGATGGACATATCATAATAATGAGCCCAAGAATAATTGTTTCGTGGTTGTTTTCAATAAGCCTGTCAATTTTTGAAGAGGATCACATTTCAACCTCGTAGTATCTTGCTCTCGATCTCATTTTTAAAGCCTGATGTATTTTTTTCTTGCCACAACTTAATATTTCCTTCGCTACAACAAATTACTTCTTCTTCAGCCTGTCAAGTTTACTACAGCATTTACACCGAGTCGAACTCAATTATTCCTTTAGTAGAGGAAAGTGGAGTTAGTGCTTTACTACTTTTACACGGTCATTAGCAATAGATAATAGATACATATGAATGCATTATTGTATTTTAAATTTCTGTACCTAATTTACTCATGTTCACTTTAAATAATCTTTTCAGTGCTACTTGGCACGATGTCTGAAGATGATGCATGGGTCTGATACTAGTTAATGTTTGACATTGAACTTTTTATATGATATTTATATTTACTATTTACACACATTCCCTGTCTCTCTTTACTTCTTTAATCTTCTGTACACAATGTTGGTACAAGAATTCTTACACCATAAAATACATTCATATCTTAAAGCCAGCTGTCTTCCACTTTTTTTTATTTATGTGTCCATTTAAGCATCAGCTTTTTCCACATTTATTTATCATTGTCGTTTAGTTTTGACGTCCCTTCTATGAAGTGGCACGGAGAGACAAGAAAGCATGGAATGATAGAGAAAGCGACGTAATATGGAGACAAAACGAGTTTCACTTTTTCAGCACCACATCTATAATTATTTTAAACATAATAATGAGTTGAGCCATAATAATTGCAGCCGATTATTATTATTATATGTATGTATGTTCTCTTTATGGTGAGATCACGATGATGGTGGTGAGATTAACTTTGTTCCAAAAATGTTTCTGTACCATCACCTTCTCTGACTCGGCCCTTTCTTTTTTTACGCCACGGCATTTTTTCCCCATGACATAAATATGCAATTGCCTAAACTAGTACAATCTGAGTCAGAACTTGATGAAGCCGCCAAAAAAATCCTGGCTCTTTCTCTCTCCCTGTCTTGGGCTTTGGAAAATTAGTAAAATGGCTTATTTCTGGTTCTGTTAGCTACTAGGTACTGGATGGCTTTTCCACGGGCGATTTACTTAGGTACTTCCTGCTTTTTCCTTATGATTCTATTGGCAAAACTTTTACCCCATGAAATCTTGATTGCCTAGTCTACAGCCATATAAAATAAAAATAAAAAAGATGAAAGTTCCCGAGACTCTACTTGGAACTTCCACACAAATAATGACATTGATATTCTTATACGAACCCTGTCCACGGACAAATGAGTGCTAATGTTGAGGAAAGATTAATTAGACAGAGAGTGCCGGTATGTTGTGAAGTGTGGGGCAAATTTACAAATTAGTGTAGATTCCTCGCGGAGATTAGGGAGCAAGATTAATTCGTCTGTGTCAAAAGGAAACTGAAGAGATGATAATATTTTCCTAGAAAGACACATCTGCATCATTCATGAGTCAGATGAGAAGGGGGGAAGACTTCTGCACCTTGATAGATGTATTATGGACTCAAAAACTAACATTACTTACATACAATAGTATGTAATTTATACACAAATATCCTCGTGTTTCCTTCCTTCTTGCATTCCGTATCATAAATGATGTATAATTATGACAAATGTATGTATATTGTATATACACATTTTCTTTCCTGGGGATTGTGCTGCGAAGGATTGTGTCACTGCGTCATGTAATGTATATATTTATTTCCTTGACGGACTTTACTGACTAAACGTGTGCAGTCAAAGTCACTTCCACGTGCAATGTATTGGGGCATTGGTATTGTGTACTTCAGTCAGAAACTGCATATTATCTTGTTTTTTCTCTCTCCCTCCCTGGGTGTAGAAGCGTGTAATAACAAATGTATACACAATGGCTTCACAACTGTTGACACTTGACAATCATTGATAGTCTTTTAAAATGGATGCAGCACTATTTGGTACGTGGCTAATAACAATACTGTATGTAATCATCAAGTCCATCCATACGGTGGTTATTTAGTCAAAGTCAAATCCTTATTAAACATACGGTCAGTTTCAGTTGTCTCCTTTTTTTTCTTCTACCTTCAATGTGTGCCCATGAAGTTGGTGTCGAGTGTGGGTGAGAAGAGGAGAAACATTGGCTGTGAAACCTTATAACCATGTGAAACCCTCGTCATTTTGTACTCACCACATATTACTGCATTTACAATAGCAACTCCTGTATCAGTGGGAAATGCAAAAGGCGTTGTGTTTTTTTTTTTTTTTGAATACTATATATTTTCTCTTCCAAGTCTTCTGAATCATTAGACTACTAATGAAATGAATCTGTAGGATATCCTCTTCCATTTATCGAATAGGACAGACATAATAGGATGGCTTTGTGGACAGAGGAAAGAGTGACCTCGGAAGTTGAAAAAATTCCCTTGTCCTCATTCACAAGAGCGGGACTTAATAATAATGCATTATTATTATTACGTCCATAATAATTCTTGCAGAAAAAGTTTTTTTTTTTCATCCTTTTCTTGAAAGAACGCCTGCATACAATTTTATGTTCGACTGAGAATTTATTTAACACCTGCCTGCACACCTACCCCAAAATTGTTGAATAATAATTATAATACAAAAGGCGTGGTATGTCATCCCCAAACAAGTCATAGGCAACACATATCCAGGTTAAGGTATACGACAGTGAGTGACCAAAGAAATGTCAGATTAGGCAGAGTCTCGGCTTGGGATGGGAATATAGTGATTCTTTCATTTTTTTTTTGTGGCGGAAATGGATCGTCATCGTGAAACGAAGAAGCTCTTTGGCATTTATTTCGTGTACAAAGTACATATGTATATATGTGTCAGAACTCGTTACACAAGTATGAGGTTTTTTTTAAGGTTTATCCTGCAACTTTTGTGTGCAGTGGGTATGATCTATGATATAATTTAATTGAGATCGTTGCTTGACATTTGTGTAAAGGATGCATTTACCTCGAGGAAGATACGTATTTGAAAAAGAATACTTGGGAGAAAGAAAGTAGGGGCATGTATTGACATTTGGTCGGAGTCTAAGAATTTCTGCGAGTAATACATCACAGCAGTGGCAGTGGGCGAGTGAGTGGGAAGGGTTTCAATTGCTGTTCTTCAAAGTATACATTACGATATATGATTAGATAAATGATTACGTATATTCTCGTCTTTATTATTCCCTGACACAGTGGTAAGTACACGAGCTCCATTCCATTCTTCACATGAGTTGCTCTTTTCTGACTGAGTGAGCTGCTTCTGTGCATTTATTCAGAGTGCTTTCCACAACGTTCCTTCCTGAGCCTATTATTTCTTATTCTAATCAGGACGACTCTTCCTTTTCAAGTATGTATACAATTTCCGAATTCTTGGAATTGAATCGGAGGAAGCCCACAAAGGGCGCATTGTGAAGGCATTATCGAAGAGGGAGGGGGGTCGCATTTGGCATAATAATAAAATGCGGGAGTGCTTTGGTCTATCCCTCTTTCTCTCTCTCTCCGGCCTATTATGTGCACGTATACAAAGGAGTGTTTCTAACCACTTTTACAGTCCTTTCTTGATTTTGTTGTGTTGCAGTATTCCCCGCAAAATAGAAGTCTGACTGAATAGAAAATCAAAGTATTCTACAACCACGGTGCGCTCTGGTGTGGGAAAGGAATTATACTTGTATAGAACCGGCGAAGAACCTAATGGTGGGTAATTGTCAATGTAGTGGAGGCTGGAAAGGCAATGGCCCAATCTCTGATTCAAGGGAAACGTTTCTTTTGTCGGGAATGGGTATTCTCGAAACTCTGGCATTGTCTGGAAAGTCTTCAGCATCGGTGCGAAGAAGAAGGAGCATCAAATCATGGACGAAATGGAATTCTTATTGTTGGAGGACCCGGAGCAGGGAAAACGGCTCTTTGCTCCGAAATGGTTGCTCCCACGGTTACTCATGGAAAACAACGATCTCTTCGAAAACGACTTCTCGCTCATCACTTCTGCCAATCTCATGATTCCGATACGATATCCCTCCCAGAATTTATTACTCATTTGGCTGAACAATTAGCGGAAAGCTCCCTGATTCCCGGTTACTTGGAGAAGATCGGGGAAGAGGGAGTGAACAAAGCCTTGGAGCAAGTTTCAGCTGATCCGGATACAGCCTTCAAAAAAATTATCCTCTTCCCCTTGTTAGGAATCACCAAGCCCAAACAGTGTTGCTTTATATTGGTCGATTCCATTGATGAGTCATATAATGCTTTAGCATCCTCGTCCCATTTAGGTCATGTCATTACATCCTCGTCTGGTTCAAGTAAAACAATTAGTGATTTATTGGGTAGCCATCTTCATCTCTTCCCCCCATGGTTAATTCTCGTTTGTACGGCAAGAAAGCAGAGTAAATCTGTTGCGAAGCAATTCACTGGATTCCGGAAAATTAGCTTGGATGATCTGAGAAAGTCACAAGTACGTATGCCTTATGTATTAAGTTTAAGTACATGTTATATACCTATGTATTATGTATGTATACTTTTAGTCCTTGTAGTATAAAAGGAGTGAAATTCCTTTTTACGAGATTTTTATCCCCAGAAAGGAATTTAATTTTATCCTCGTAAACACATTTTGCAGGTGGTGAAAGATGTGCAGCAGTACATTTTGTCTCGCCTGGATCAAGACTACTCTTTACGGCAGCACATCAGTAGAGAAACGGCTGAAATGCTTAATCAATTACACATAAAGAGCAACGGCTGCTTTCTGTACTTGGAAAAAGTGTTGGATGGTATTTCCGAGAACTTCATTGTGTTGCGAGAAATTCGTGAAATACCTGGGACGCTATACGGCCTTTATTTGTGGTTGTGTCAACGGCTTTTCACCAAAAAACAATTCAGCAAAGTTCAGATTATTCTGAGCATTTTGCTGGCTTCACGAAAGCCTTTGAGAGATGAAGAGCTCTTTTTGTGTCTCCAAACCAAGAATTCAGCAATGACGAAAGAAGATTTTTCCAAGCGCATGCATGTTCTCCGGAGAGTGCTCATAAAATCACAAGAAGGCTACCGAATTCTCTTTCATCACAGCTTCGCTGAATGGCTATTAGATGTTAAGTACTGCACTCAAAAATATTTATGCCAGGCTTCTGAAGGACACTCCATGTTAGCGGTTGCTCTTGCCTCGCAAGCTCCTGAAATTAATCAGTCAGGGATTCTGGAGCTAATACATCACTTACTGCGCATGGGAAAGCAGACGTTAGATGCTAATCTCTTGCCCCTGTTTGTGTTATCAACTGGTGTGAACGTGGTCAATGTTGTATTTGACATGAATAATATTGACATCAGAATAATTAAATTGCTAGAATCCTGTGGTGCTATTAAAAAAACTGATCATCAACATAACGAAGAGGAAAATCAGGTAGCAACAACCGCTGAAGCAAATCTGAATCTAAATATTCAAATTAATGGGTCTGATAACTGCCTTTACGAGGGTGGTGGGGAGGCGCCTTGTGAAGTAACTGAAGAAGCAACGGCTGCATCTACCGGAAGTGAAGATGTAATCGAGTCATATCCTTTGCTCACCGTCGTTGGAGATGTTAATCAGGTTGACTATAATCAGAGAACTCCACTCCACAATGGTGCAAATGAGGGCAATTTGGAACTAGTAAAACTGCTCATTGACCGGAGTGCTACTCTAGAGGCTGTCGACCGACATGGAAGAACTCCACTCAATCTTGCTGCTCGTCAGGTTTGTGGTTTCTACCATTGCTTTCCCTCTCACTTTCCGTCTCACGCTAACTTAAAATGGATCCTTTAATGTTCATGTTGTTTGACAAATATAGTTTCGTCTACTAAATTGTGATTCGGTTTGTTCTAATAGGGACACGAAGCTGTTCTGTCAGCATTGCTCTCCGCTGGAGCAGATGTAGATCATGCGGACAATGACGGATGGACTCCGCTTCGTTCTGCTGCTTGGGCTGGACACGTTGGAATAGTCGATACTCTCTTAAGTCATGGGGCTGAGGTTTGTTTTAAATAGTACTGAGTACTTTTAACCAAGTAATAAATATTTGTATTAAGAAGTTTAGACGGGAAAGGACACATTCCGGCCACAATTCGGCCAGCCTTGTTAGTAGCTAATCAAATAAAGCAAGCACACTCCTTGCTGTGCAGGTTGATTTGACTGATGGGGATGGCAGAACAGCTCTAAGAGCAGCCGCATGGGGAGGACATGAAGAAGTAGTTGCCAGCTTACTACGAGCCGGAGCTTCGCCATCTTTGGCTGATAATGAAGGGCGGACACCTTTGATAGCAGCCGCATATATGGGTCATGCGGAAATTGTCGAAAAATTACTAGCTGCTGGAGCTAATGTTAACCATGCGGATGCTGACGGAAGGTAGTACATCTTCACGGCATAAATTGTACAATCTTAAAAAATTTTTTTTAAATAACTCATAATTATACATGGACTCTTTTTCTAACAGAACGGCTCTTTCAGTAGCAGCTTTATGTGTCGCCGCTAGTCAGGGGCATTTACGAGTAGTCACACTATTACTAGAGAAGAATGCTGCAGTGGATCATCAGGACAGGGGTAAGGACAAAAACAATTTTCGGAAGAGTTTTACTTCCTTTCTGGTATTTTCCTAGTGTCATCTCAGTTTGAAATGGTATTAGTTTAAGTTATTCGTTGCTTTACGTGCCACACATTATTTCTGTACTGCATACTTTAACCGTGCTTGAACTAAATGAGGTTCTTTGTCTCTATTTCAGAGGGAACTACACCGTTACTGGTGGCCGCTTTTGAGGGACACAAGTAAGTCACGGTGTCAGAGTGCATTTGTATTGCCCTGTATAGTCAGGAATTTATGCAAAAAGGTTAAAACTAGCAATAACACAATAAATTTTTGATCATAGGGAAGTATGCGAACTGCTCCTTGAATACGAAGCGGACGTTGACGCAGCTGACAAAGCTGGCAGGACACCTTTATGGTAAGAGTTAATAGCTAATGTTTTAATTATAAAGTGTATGGAAGAAATATGAATAAATCCGCGATTATTCTCAACCTCCATTGCTGAAACTAGGGCTGCTGCTTCCATGGGACATGCAGCTGTAGCAGAACTGCTTCTGTTTTGGGGAGCCTACGTGGATCACATTGATGGCGAAGGAAGAACAGTGTTGTCTGTCGCTGCAGCGCAGGTATTTCAATGTCCTGCGATATAGCATCACTGTTTAACCTACAAACTCAGACGTTAATTAACGCAAATGTTTTTAGGGTAACGTTGGTGTGGTAAGGCTGCTACTTGCAAGGGGTCTGGACGAGGGTCATCGAGACCATGGTAAAAATTTACATCACTATGTTTATGTTTATGCTACTACTTTAGTTTATGTTACTGGTAGGTGTCGTTCGTCTACACACGCAATGACATTGTGTATATTTGTAGCTGGCTGGACTCCTCTTCACTACGCGGCTTTCGAGGGGCACCAGGAGGTCATGGAGGCGCTCATCGATGCAGGGGCTAGAATAAATGACATTGACAATGATGGCAAGCATGCACTCCTCTTAGCAGGTCAAGAAGGTCATATAGCACTTGTAGAATCGCTTCTTAATTATGGAGCCGCTATCGATCAACGGTCTCATGATGGTATAATTTTTTTGGTTTATCGTCAATTGTTTTTATTCTTTCTGTTCTCCTACAACTTTGATTTATTCCTATTTTATTATTTACTTACTTTTATGGGGTTTCTATTTGCAGGTCGAACTGCTCTGCGTGCTGCTGCTATTGATGGTTACAAGGATGTAGTGCAGGTACTTAATAATAGTATTTTTAAGTTTTTACATTGAACGAATGCAGAATTAATTGTAGACACGCGAACAATGGACCAATTTTGTCACAGCTTCTAGTAACTCGAGGTGCAGATGTAAATTATCGCGATGCTGACGGAAGAAGTACTCTATACTTGGTAGCTTTGGAAAACAGAGTATCTATGGCTCAGTTTTTAATACGGTCTGGAGCGGATGTGGAAGCTCGAGATTTAGAGGGCCGTACTCCTCTACACGTCAGTGCGTGGCAGGGTCACCTTGAGATGGTTGAATTATTAGTCTCGGCTGGTGCAGAAGTTAATGCGACTGATAACGATAAAAGAACTCCATTACAGAGCGCCAGTTGGCAAGGGCATGGTATAATTGTTCGATTGTTATGCGAGAGAGGATCCAGGGTGGACCACAATTGTAATCAAGTAAGTCGAAACTTAGTTTGCTGGTTTTAAGTTTAATTTTAACTGTGTCATATACCGTTTTGAATGTGTGTGTTTAGGGAGCCACAGCTCTTTGCATAGCTGCTCAAGAAGGCCACGTGGAGTGTGTTCGGGTGCTATTAGAATGGGGAGCTAACCCAACTCATTCTGATCGATGCGGCAGAACCCCCGTCAGAGTTGCATTGAAAAGTGGTCATGCATCTGTCTCCCGCCTGCTTGAAGAAGCAACTATGGCCAGAAGTAAAACAAGTAAGTTTTATTTCTAGAATGTGGGTATTATGGAATAATCACAGCAATACGTTTCACTGTGGATAATTAATTGCTACCGTTTGTGTATTTACAGTGTTGGCTGGAGTTTCATGTATTCCCGGATGGGATCAAAGCGATCCTCGGCAAGCGGAGACACTAGATCCGAGTAAGCAGTCTAACTCACTCAGTTTTCCCGTCATTCCCATGCACTCAGATCCTCTGAAGTCCTCTTTGCTTGCCCAATCCCCAGTCCTCTCACCAGATTCAACTCCTGATATTGAAAAACGCCGATCATTACATTCAGCAAATATTCCTCCTGGCACCTCAAGCAAATCTAGTTCAAATTTTACAGCTTCTTCAAAGTCATCACAAAAATCAGTTCCGGATCGCATAACAGCCGTTCAGTTAAATGCAGACAAAAGCAAGTCCGCCGGAAATCATCGTAAATACTCTGGTTTGTCATTTACTCAGCAAGTACAACAACTTTCAAGAGGTAAAGGACGACCGGGCAGTCGACTACTTTCTCCGTTAAACGAACCTCAGAGTCCGATATACGCCTCACCCCCTCAGTCCCCGTCCAGTGATAGTGTGAATGAAGAAAGAATAAGCCCTTGTAATGCTCCTCATGGATCCTATGGTTATATGGATGATGGTAAATTTTCTTTGAGCTGTAATGGGACAAATCCGCTGGACACAAAGCACAAGGGAAACACCCCCACCAGTACATCTATAAACAATGGAAATGAAATTTCATCGTTTGCATTCAGTCGGGTGAGTTAATACAAGTAGATGTGATTGTTTTTTCAAGTCATTTATGCCTTTCGTTTTCCTTTATCAATGATTCGTTTTTACGCAGGATTCGCACATGAAGATTATTCTAGGATCATGTACGGATAACAATCAGTGGAATAAGTCAAGGAAGAATGGCATTAGTATAGTTCCTAATAGTGGAATAAGTAGTGCCACAAATGCATTACGAAGTGGTTTAAACGCGCTCAAAGCCGGAGTTCTAGAAGCTGCTGTAGGCCGAAAGGCGCACCAAGATGATTCACCACTAGTATCTGCTGCTTCCATGGCCGTTCCTAATTTAGTTCGCTCAAATAAATCGACGAAAAGTAAAACCCCAACTTCGGGAAATGGCGCCGTACCCTGGAAGAAAGAGACTCCGCTGTAGTGTCATGATACTCATGACGATTTGTCCATAGGGGTAAAGCAATAATGCATACAAATGTAAAAATCGAACAAAATGAGACAAACATTTTTTCACTGAACAAAAAAGAAACACAAAATTTTTAAAGAACTTCGATACACTGTATCTCGGACCGCGTGCATTCAATTACAAACAGTTAGTCAATGTAATAATCTGCAAAAGCATTTGTACGTTTGGATTTGAGTAATCATAATAATGGAAGAAGTATCTATAAAGTGTATTATTGTACTTATTGTTGATAGAAATGCTTCATCCAAGCTCCTTACAAATTATGAATTAAGCTCGATCAGTAATACTTATGTTATTATTATGGATAATATTCTGTCACCCGATAATAATGTTATTAATGCTAGCTCAAATGTATTTTAGTATTTTTACTTCTTTTTGTTTTGGTACATAATACTATTGTATGAATATAAGGTTATATTACTGCTCATGACATTGTTATGTGCCAACGCTAGTTCCCCTATGCAGCTGAATAACCACACATTTGCGCATTTATGTAGTCTCCGGAAACAATTTTCGTTACCATTGTTTTTCTATTTTATCAATATATGGCATGAGTAAAACACCGAACTATGTCTAATAATATTTGTAGTTGATTATTGTAGGGAGATTTTTTTAAGTAATGAAATGTACGAAAAGAAAAATTTGCTTATTGTGCTGCATTCAGTTGCCTTCGTCAGCATTCTTTCCAAGTCTTCATAAGCAAAAACTTGTGTTTAAAAGAAGCGCGAAAATGATAGTAGTTGTTTGGATTACAAAGTGTAAGAGATGTAATTTTGAACAGTTACTAGATTACAACAAAGATATTATTTTGCACAATAGAAAAGTTTAAAGAACTTCATTTCTTATTACAACCTTTACCATTCACACAAGATCTTTTTCATACCACAAAGTAAAGAACATACATACGACTAAAAATTTAGGACGTAGTGTTTCCCTGATACGGTTAATAAGTAAATACGAATGACTTGTATGGTTAAATGCTAAAAAATCAAATGATTATATGTATTATAGTGTGGACAGACAAATGAAAAGTACTAATGTGAAGTATTTAATTGTGTGGTTTTTCTTTTTGTTCGTCTATTCTTCAGTCATTTTGTTTATAACCCCATAAAAATTATGTTTTTGTAGCCTTCAGGTCTTTCACTAGTCATGCATGAGATAAACATTGCATTATGTTATTTCTCTCGTCGCAGTATCATCACACTCAAAATTGTTTAAGAAAAATTATTTGACATACATTGTGTAGTGATTCATAATAATTATTACAAGCGATTAAATTATGCTTTGTACTAGAAATTACGTCTACAAAAAATAATAAAATAAGTAAGCGTTCAATCCTCCTTTTTTTCTTTACTTTTTTTTTATCACTAAAACAACTAACCATGCGTTCACCTAATGTCCTTGTGGAAATCATAATTTATACAATTGTTCACGATGTTATTCTCCACCATGATAAAATCATTTCGGAAGCTGCTGTTATTAAGCTCATTTTCTCTGCTCTGGTGGAAGCGCAACAAGAACAGTTACTTATCCTTACAATAATACTCTCCTAATTCTGCGGTCAGACAACTATACCACACATTTAATACATATGCATGCAATTATTATTTATTTACACATCGTATTCTTTCCAGCTGATTTCTTCAACCAATGGCTGATTCAATTCAAAAGGATTCGAACAATGTTTATTTAGCACAGAAATAAACGCAATACAAAAAATATTGTTTTGAACTTTGAACAAATACATATTTCCTTGTTCTGTCAACAATTAAAATTTTTTTGGTTTAAGTATTTGCGAAGGCACACAAAAAATTTTAGTTGGTAATATGCGGAAGAAATTATAAGATTTGATCAACATTTGAACAAAAATTGTTTTTCTTTTGCGTTTATTTGCAAAAATTCTTTTGCAGCTGCTTCTATTGACTGCAGTAAAAGAAACCAAATAAAAAAAAAAAGGGAACAACTATTTATTCATTGTGGCTTCGTCCAGCTCTGAGGGTCAAAGTACATTCAATACAATCTGAAAAAACGGGGTAAAATATTCAATAACTTTTTTTTCGTGTCTTGACCCATATATGTATATATACATATCGAGAATACCACTATTTGTATTTACAATAAAATTAAGAATGATTAACTAGCGTGCCCGGGACACTTCCGGCAATTGACTGTACGATTAGAAATGAAGAAATAGTCGCCGCTTTTCTAAAGAGTGAAACATTTGTACATGGCTACAGCTCTCGTGTTTTAACGACAACATTAATTAGTATAAAACGAGGACGACGTACAATATTCGGTTATTTCCATCCTTAATGCATAAAATCATCATATCCACAATTTACGAACGTTTAGTAAAACTGTGCGCCGGCACAGAAAGAAATTTGTTTTATAACATGCGAGAGACTTTTTTCGGCTTTTTTGCGCTTATTTACAGTTTTGCAGATGCTTCCACGGTATTAAGAGACATCAATTGATAGATTAGTTGTAAATAAATAGTCAATAAAAAAAATAAACGATTTTTTCATTATGACTTCTCCCTTATATATGGATTTTATGTAATTAGCCATTGCTCTCTGTTAACCAGAAAAATCTTTAGTTAGATTAAATGTCTGCACATTGTTACGGCATTGTCGGTAAAGACTGAAATCGAAATCTCTCCTTAAACTTTAATTTTATTGTTCCTTCCGAACAATATAGAGAGTTCGCCGAAAATTGAAAAAAAGATTAATAATTACGCATTTGCGCCATTGTAGGCTTAGAAATGGCATTTTCAATACTATCAACAAAAAAAAAAACTGTTCAAGAGCATTTAGTTGTTTGAAGAAAAAAACGCATCAAAACGGGCACAGTGGTTCGCCCATATACTGCAAATAAATGGCGAAAAACCTGGGTATTTTCTATTTACCCGTCTATCAAATTAACAAACACTGTCCACTGCTTTGCCTCTCTTGGGATCGAACCAATGGACGGATTTCGACCTGGTTTACAATAAAATCACTAAAATGTATAAGGAATCAGAAAACATTGTTCTAGTAATTCTAGTTGCTTCCTCTATATATTTTCAAAAAAACTAACAAAATCGGCCAATCCGGTGAGTCAGGAGCAGCAAACGGATTTTATTTTTTGATTAAAATTTTATTGAAATGTATACTAATGTTCATATTTTCGCCGATTTTCCCCGCGTTGGCGAAAAACCCGGCATGTAGCAGATATTCGGGTTCCCTGGTCATATGCAAATGAGAAATTCAATTCAGAACCAGAACGATGACCTACGATAACAAGTGACAATACAATCCATGATTTATTTGATATTGTTATGTTATTGTTATGCACATGTATATCAATTTTGTGGCGGTTTTTTCAATGACTTTCTTTCTATGCACGTGAAGGCGTGGAAAAATATAAACATTTCTGCAACTCTTCTTTTTGCTCATAAATTCTCCCGTCGTTTTACTTTTTTCAAACTTTTCATTTGGTCGGTGCCGTTTTATTTTTATATATGCGGTTTTCATTTAATTGTTACACCGACTTCAATTAAATTTTACGTGAAACTTTCTTGCAAGGGAAAGCACTTCATTTTCTCTGTCATTTCGTGTAACGAGTGTGCAATTTTCGCTCACAGAATACTTTTGCAATTATTCCAAATATTTCAAAATCATTTTAATAACAGAAGAATCTCGATTATCACGGCCCGTGGCAGCAGAACTGAACAAGGTACTATATATTACAAGATGTATTTTTATGAAACACTTGGGCCGACCTGTCGAATATAACATCGTGACCCGTGACATCGGTAGTTTGTCATGAAAATTCCTACATGCGGGTACAATATCCGGGTTTATATTGTTGAAAATCTTGTTTCATCAATGTGTCTGTCCTATCCCCGAATTATTTAGAAAACTGAACTTCGTGGTACAAAATTAGGACATGTATCTGAATAAATATAATTTAATATTTATCACCTTTTCTTTCTCTCCATTCATGTTTTTTTATCGATTTCGTACAGTTTTCTCCAATGTAAAATGCAAATTCAGGGTATGTATAGTTGACAAGTAAATAAATATGTGTAATGTTATAGCTTCTAATATGCTTGGAAATTATCTTAGTTAGCGGCTAGTGGAGCGTTAAAAGTTTTAAAGAGTGTGATGAAGTGCTCTAAAATGTGGTAGACTTGGGCTTAGACGGAGTTTCAATACGAATTTTGTCAAAACCGAGCAAGAGGGAAATAATAATAAATAATAATTTAAACAGTATCAGGTTATATTTTGGGTGGTATCAGGATATCATCGAGGTTAATAAAGTTTATTTCATTGCAGGCGGTCGGATGACGGTATAGAGCCTATACTATAGACTGTTTGTTATGAGACCCAAGGAACAATGGTTACGTACGTTGTTTGGATCATATACAGAATTACTTTAAGATAAACTGTTAGAAAGCATCGGCAGTTACTGAACGATACGAAAATGTAATTAATTGTGGTAATAATTTGTGTATAGGCTGCGCTGCGAAGTGTCAACACATGTAAGCATGAGTCAATCAATTGCACAGTAATATTTACCATCCGCCGAAAATCACTACTTATTGTCTTCCGCTACACGGTCCTACTGTTGTAACAGCCCCATTAACATGGAGATGATTGGTGATACGGTCAAGGACAATAGTCCTACACGGAAAGGTTCGTCACTCATCTTATTGTTTTCCTTAGTACTGACTACTAATGTCTTCAAGATTCCTTTTTACTTTGGCAGTGCACTGCAGTTGGTACTAAATTGTAATTTTTAAATACTTTAGGTGTCATGAACTTCACCACACAGATGCTAAAGTGTCAATTCTGTGGCACCAATGTCCCAGGACTATACAATATGAACAAGCACTTGTCGAAAGTACATAAGGCGAAAATCAACATAACCTGTAATTTGTGCGGCAAAATTTTCCACAAGAGTAAAGAATTTAAGAAGCATTTACAGAAACATCGTCGTTCAGGTTTAGAAGATTTCATAGAGAGTTCTGAAGAAAAGAAGTCGAGGAAAGAAAAACACAAAAAGCACAAGAAAAAGAAAAACAGTGATCATGGTAAAGGAGTTATTGCAGACGCATTTGGGAATAAAGAGACCTTGGACAAGTCATCCAAGAATGTTCTCAGTGATCAGGTGGCATCGAATAAAGCTCCCAGTGAAGGATTAGGTGGTTCATGTGCCACGGATGAAGAGCAGGAAAATGATGGGTGGTGGGGTTCAGATGGAGAGTATTTGCCAGCTTCACCTGTTATAGAAACATCCATGGACATTCGTGGGAATCTGCTGGCTCAAACGGAACAAGAAGACTCGTCAAAATTAGTCCCTGAACTTCACAAATCCGTGCCAACAAATGATTTGTTGCAAAAAACTTCGAGAAAATCCAGTACAACGGGGACTTCTATGAACTCCGAAAATGAGAGCAATGTCACGGGAACCAACGAAATAAAAGTAGCACCAAGAGATTCTTATTCATGTAACGTATGTGATCTTGTGTTCAAGAATCGACAGTTCTTGATAATACATTCCAATTACCATACAGTAAAGATTGAAGCTTCCTGCCGGTGCTCCCTTTGCTGCCGAAATTATCGTTCCCCATGGGATTATATTCGCCACATAAATTTATTTCATCGAAAAAGACAAAAATTCCTTAAACTTCGAGGGATGAGAGTTTTTGAATGTAAAAAATGCCCTTACCGTGCGTGGACAGCGGAATCTCTCCGGGCTCACTCCCGTGTTCATAGAGGTATAAAATATCCTTGTATTGTTTGTGGGCAGATATTATCTACTCCTCAATCTGTGCGACGTCACATGAGGATTTTTCATTCAAGTAAAGGAAACGACGATGAAGCTGAGAAAGTTTGGCCATGTGATATTTGCGATAAAGTATTGTCGGATCCTGGGTCTATCAGAACGCATATGGAAGTATACCATGAGAATCCAGATTTTATCCAGCCTGATTCCTCGACATGTAATGGCAGCAGCGATAGTTTATTAAATGATTCTAACATTGAGAATGAAGGACGACGCATATTGCTGAGAAGCCCAGAGAAGAAATCCCCATTGACGACATCCATGGCCGGAAGCGACAAGACTTTATCCAAAAAACTGGATAGTAAAAAATGTGGATTGTGTCAGAAAGTTTGCCGTAGTTATTCCAGCCTTCTGGATCATATGGCAGTTCATACTACAGAACGGAATCATGGTTGCGATATGTGCGATAAGAGGTTTAAAAATTTTAGTTCTCTACGTAGACATATAAAGATATATCACGATATTATGAATTCCAATAACCCAAGTGAACAGCGTCCGTATAAATGTTCCCAGTGTCCAAAAAGTTTCCACAATATATCTTCTTTCCAAAGACACCAAGATATACATCGGTATCCGGAAGCCAAAGTGGAATCTCCGTGTAGAGTATGCAATGTGTCCGTGGCTCCCGGAACGATCTCTAGTCATATGAAATTGCATGCGGAATCAAATCAGAACATTTTGTGTCCTCACTGCGGTAAACAGTACCGCCAAATATCGTCGTACAAGAGACATTTGCTGACTCACATCAAGGAACCCACAGAAACAACATGTCTTAAATGCGGAAGGGAATTTGAGACCAAAGAGTTGTTGGAGGTGCATAGCTTAATGCATCCCGACTCTCCTATTTGCGAAGTTTGTGGGAAGCGTCTCAGAAACGTATACAGTTTGAGAATACATATGGAGCGTCACCAGGAACGGAGATATAAATGTGACGAATGCGGTAAAATGTGTAAAACGGTAGGGGATCTTAAGTTTCACAGTTACACTCACTTAAAAACGAAGCCGTTCCAGTGCAAGTTTTGTGACTACACCACACGCCATCCCTCAAACGTGAAGCTCCATATATTTGCTGTCCATATAGGGCCACACGGCTTTAGAGCGAACGAAGAAGAGAAAAAAGAAAAAACTTTTATTTGCGGCGTCTGCGGTGAGGGCTACCCAAATACGGCATGCCTGGACTTTCATTTGCAATACCATCAGGACAAATCCATTGTTTGCAAGAAGTGTAATGAAATATTTCATACCAAGTATGATCTACAGTATCATAATAAGCAAACGCATGCAGTGGTGCATACTTGTGCTGACTGCAATAAGGTTCTTCCCAGCAAAGGTCTGTTGGAGCAGCATCGAAGATATGCTCACACAAATGAAACTCCGTTTCCTTGCACAATGTGTGATAAAAGGTACCTATTTACCTATACATCTCAAACATATCTATTTCAAAGTTGTAATAATAAATATTTATATAGTTGTAGATGTTGTGCATTGTTTTGCACCGCTATCAGTACTTGTTTAAGTACGACAGCATGCCTCCATTTATCAATAAAAATTGTTCGTTTATTAGCGTAATATGGTATTACAATTACAATACTGATGTTACCTAAATATAATAGGTACAAATCCAGAGGCGACCTGTCTTACCATATGGCCACACATACTGGAGATTACAAGCACGTCTGTGAAATTTGTGGAAAGAAGACTATATCGAAAGGGAATATGACCGCACATATGAGAACTCACTTCGGGTTCAAATGTCAAAAATGCGACTTTTCCTGTGGTTCGCAAAGCCAGTTGAGGAAGCACCAGTGTGAGTCGGAAAATCAGAAAACAGTTGAAGAAGTAATTGTCTATATACAGGATTGTTCAAAAGATGACCAGCAATCTGTAATGGAGGAAACAACTATTTCCCTTGAACCGAGCCAAGAAGAAGGAGATACTGGTTTCAAGACATGCATTTTTTGCAAACAGACTATTTCCACAGCTGATTTTGCTATTCATTTACGTGACCACGCTGCAACCGCAAATTTTTTGCACTTCCGATCTTCTGAGTCTGCACCGGCTCCAGAGAATGGTTTGGTCAACATTAGCTCGAATACCCTTTCTAATCCAGAAGAGTCCGATCCGCTTGGCTATAATTGGGGGTTGTAGTGTACTTTATGAAGTTTAGCAAGTTTATAACGCAGGTTCCTAGATAATTGTCTGATAATAATGTTTTATATGTGTACATTTCTTTCTTAATAATTATGTGAATTATTATTCCTGTAATTGTTCATTTTATTACTCTAGTGGTGTAGTTCGGACTGCTGTAGTCTTCTAGCTACCACTTCTCTTCGTAATTATGACTGCATCGAAAACATAACTTCAGTGTTACCTATACTTTTTTACTCTAGTATCATAATCATGTCCACGTCAAACCATCTTTTTTTTGTATCGTATTTATTCGCAAAAAGTACACAGGATGAGCACAAATACCTATATCTACCTTCAAGTAAATGGGGCTGCATGATACAATGCTTAACCTAAGCTGAAGATAACCTGAGATTGGTCTGTGCTGACATGCTGTTCACATTCATATTGTTTGTTGCCAATTATTGATTACCATCGTGCATTATTATGTCATTATGTGTGTGATAAGTGGGAATAAAGAATATATATTCGGAGAGTTAATCAAATGTGGGACCAGTATAAACTATAGCTATGTATTTCTGTTGTGCTCATTTAATAGTTGCAAATTGCAAATAGGTATACGCTGTACGCCCTCTAAGCAGATTCTACATTAAATTAAAAGTTAAAACATATTTGCAATTAATTAGAAGACGAAAACTAGCAAACCACTGTTTTGTTTGCATGTTATGTTATAATTAATAATGTTACCCATAACATGTGCCAATTTTTCACCTGTAGGACAACATCTGTAGTTTCTTTAGTAATGATGGTATGAGGTTTACAGCGAATGGCAGATTCTTCATTTCGTAGCGTATAACAACGGCGGATTCAGACAAAACTTGATCCTCTAATTCCAATATGAAGTCTGCAGTAAGTGAGTACGTAATTTAAGCATCTATTGAAATTAATAACAACATTTCTGATTTCTAACAACTAACGCCACATCTAATTAATAGTCAGGTGGTAACCCGTTTATGTTATTCAATTCACCATCGTATTTGACATTTCAATGCGTTCCGCACAACACTATTTTATGCCAGGTCCAAGCGCGCGCTTGTTTGCTTTCGGTTTTTCAGGGAAGGAACGTCCGGAAATTGCGCTCTATTATTGAAGAATACCAGCACCAACTTTTTGCCTTAGCTTATGCCATAATAATAATAATACTTTCTTGTCGCTTAAATCACCTTCATAATAGAGATCCAATGTGTGTATTACCTCATTATTAATAGTTAATGCAAGATCACCAGTATGCATTCTACTAAAGAAGCTACGGAAAGATCTTGAGAAAGTAATAATGAGAATAATATGGGTTGTTTATGCAGGTGAGGTATGCCAATACTAATCACAGGATAAATGGAAGGAAACTCACCGTTAATTTGTAGTGAAATTTGACACTGGGGAGCACAAACAAGCCAATTAAATTAAATTTAAAGCTCACGGTTTAAATTTAATTGGCTTGTTTGTGCTCCCCAGTGTCAAATTTTACTACAAATTAACGGTTTTCCATTTATCCTGTGATTTAGAAAGTAATAAGTTTGGCAGAAAGTTTCGACTATCCCACTGCCAAGTTTCTTCTACATGGAAACCATCGTGTTTAATTTTTGTGACATAAATGAGTATTTAACATGTTAAAGGTTAGTTGTTATTAGTTATTACAATTATTGCAATTAAGTCTTGAGATCATAGCGACAACCCTACAAAAGGACTCTATTGAGGGAACGGAATGCCTGGACGCGCCCCTAGCAACGTAGAATTAAACGAGGGATTTGTTTTTCACACAAAAGGATGATCGAGACTGCGAACGAAAATTTTCCAAAGGGAACCTCAATCATAACATCTACATATAATAAGGATAACATAACATAATACATCGGGGTTTGCCTCCCAAAAAAACTCGAAATCTTGTTGAAAAAAGTGTAAAAAAGAGCGTAATTTCAAACGTTTGTACGGCAAAAGAAATAAGCATTTATTTAAAAAAGAAAAGAAAAAGAAACAATGTAAAATTAAAATATCAGAAACAAATGATTCTCCCGCTTTAGCAATTTTGTAGTGTTTCAAAAGAAGTCTTTTATTTAAAATTGCGATTTTTTAACATTGGACATTTTATATTATACAAAATTTCACGTTTTAACTTCTTGTTTGGCAATATTTCGTGTACGAGTTAAGTTGGGGAACAGCCCTATAGTACGTATTTTTTTCTTGAGGAAGTATTCGTATTGTGTATGTATATAATTATTCATTTTTTGTTTGTCAATGGTTTAAGTCAATTATATTTCATATCAAAATGAAGCCTCCTTGTGTCATGTTTTGTTGTGTAAAAGTGAGTCTGTTAAAATGACATTTCCCCCCATCTTTTGTGCCTAATTGTTTTGTGTCCCGCAGAGGAAATAGTGTGACAGTGGAAAGTATTATTGTTAAAAATACGATCTTTTCGGTGGTTATAACATACAAATATACAGTAGCTTCAAGGTTGTACCTATAATATTTAGAAATTCACGAGCTGTAATATGGTTTTTATTTAATACATTAGACTTGTGCACATGTGTCAACATACTTGATTAGGAATTATTTCATGTAAGGCCAAAGGAAATATTATAATAACGATGTTGTTGAGAGCATGGCGGGATTGGTAGTAATCGCCAGTCATGGGCGCTGTCCAAATACGGAGACGTTAAAGTGACTGGTTTGGATTTAATTTTTTACGAAGTTAATAACCAGGTGGTTATAATACGCCAGTAATAGTAACATAATAATAACGGCTGTTGTTGAAACACTGTTTGTTGAATTAGTAGTAGTCGCGTGGATTTATCCGGGCATTTAAGTGGTGTGGTTGTAAACGATTATAGTTATACCACAAGATTTTGACGATTTCAAAAGGAGATTAAAGATGGAAGGTGTGCCTTTTCCCTTGGAGACGATTACTATTCCGGAGAATTTATTTTCCGATATAGTGTATGCATGCACTGGAACAGTTCCAGAAGCGGTACTGTACTTTAAAATCATATTCTTACTGCATTGTCTGTTTTATTTGTGTTCTGCATTTTCTCTACATTAATCAGGAGGACTTAATGTGAGCAATACTGGGTTTTAACAGATACTGAAATTACTCAAAAATGGAGGAGCCAAGCAGAGTTCATATTTGGGAGCAACAGTTACTCATTTATTCGCTGCGGATGATGCGGATGAGGTGAAACTGGATGAAGCCAAGGAGATATTTGAGATTCCAATTGTTCGACCGTCGTGGATTGCATACTGCGCCAAATTGGGGAAAATAATTCCGTATGATATCGTCACATTACCGTTTCTTATTGCAAACTGAAGTCTGGTTGTATTAAGCTATGAATTATGAAAATGTGACAATAGAAACATTTTTTTATAGGTGTGATGGATTTTGTGGCGAAAAGACTCAACTGTTTTCCTCAATCTCAGCTTCTTTTCATGCAGTACCGGAACAAGATATTAAAAAATTATGGGCAAGTATCGTCTATTATGGAGGAAAACTTGCCAGAACTCTTTCTTCCCATACTACACATTTAATTTCCAATTCGTGCAACGGACCAGTTTACGCATTAGCTCGGCAGAAAAACATAAGTATTGTTTGTATAGACTGGGTGACTGATTCCATAAAGGCTGGACAACTTGCTGATGCATTATTGTACGATCCTGCATTAACAAAGGTTTTGGCAACGCCTCCCCCACCTATTTATACGGCGCCAATAAGACCCGCATCCACTGAGGTAGAACCCAGTAAACCCACAACCCCAATACGGGTTGGCATTCAAAAACTTCAATCCTGCGATGCCATCATCCCACAAGTACAAAAATTGCAATCTGGACTGAAATTCGGTCTTCCGACCCTTCCTACCTCACAGGCAAAGGAAGGAACACAAACTGTAACCAAATTAGTGTCGGCGTCATTGGGTAGCGGCTCGTCTACTACTGTTCAACCGCCACCGTATAAAAGCCACCTGCAACAGACGTTGCTGAGTCAAACACAACCAAAGTCATTTCAGAATATTCAACAAGCCCTGTCCCAAACACAAGATTCTTCTGCCACTCCTCAAAAATTCCAGGAACCAGTTACCTCAGTTCTAACGAGTCAGTCACAGTCAGCGGACGTGCCAAAAAGCATGGCTCAGCAGCTGCAACAAATTTCCAAAGCACCAACCCTGATGCAGCAAACATTAAGTCAAAGACCCAGGGTTCAGGGACAGCCTTCAATATTTTCTACGCAAAATATAAATATTCAGCAACAGACTATGAATCAGACCGCACAATTAAAGCAACAGTTGCTTCAACAATCCATGCAACAGCAATCACAACAGAAACTTCAGCAGTCACCTCTCCTTCAAACCCAGATTCAAACGTCTGTTAGTCAGCCTGTCAGCCAGACACAGACACCATCAAGTCAAACCGGGCAGATTAGTAGTCAGCAAATCCAAGCACTGACAGGGCAACAAAGACCGCAATTGAGTCAGCTCCAGACTTCTTTGGGTCAGCGTATTTTGCAACAGCAGAGTATTAATCAGCAACAAAGTATGGCCCAACAACAGAATATCAACCAGCAGCAGAGTATGGCCCAGCAACAGAATATCAACCAACAGCAGAGTATGGTCCAACAACAGAATATCAACCAACAGCAGAGTATGGCCCAACAGAATATCAACCAGCAGCAGAGTATGGGCCAGCAACAGAATATCAACCAGCAGCAGAGTATGGCCCAACAACAGAATATCAACCAACAGCAGAGTATGGTCCAACAACAGAATATCAACCAACAGCAGAGTATGGCCCAACAACAGAATATCAACCAGCAGCAGAGTATGGCCCAACAACAGAATATCAACCAACAGCAGAGTATGGCCCAACAACAGAATATCAACCAGCAGCAGAATATGGCCCAACAACAGAATATTAACCAGCAACAAGGTATTAATCTGCAACAGCAAAGTCATGGGCAGCAACAGAATCCTCAGCTTCACGCCGCTCTGAATCAACAGTTGCAGGTGGGCAACCAAAGACAACCTTACCAAATCACTTTAACCCAACAACAGTTGCAGCAAGCGTTGAACAAACCTCTCCAGACTCTAAGTCAGCAAACGTTGGCCCAGCTCAAAACTCTACCGAGTAGTCAGTCCCAAATGCAGTCATCTACGGTGAATCTTCAACAAAGCCAACCTTCTGGATTGGGACAGACGCAGCAAACAAATTTAAACTTGCAACAATTGCAACAGGTATCGTTAAGTCAGCAGCAGTTCCAGCAAACACAAATGAGTCAGGATTTGCAGCAAACGTTAAATCAATCACAAATTCCTGGAAGTTTGAATACCTCGCAAAGCCAGTCTATAACTTCAAATCAGCCACTGCAACAGGCAATGACGATGCAGCAACTTCAGCCAATAACTCTAAGTTCTCAGCAACTTCAGCAGCTGAAGCACATACAGCCAACCTTAAATGTTAGACAAGGTCCACAAATTCAACAAGGCCAAATTAAACTGCAATCGCTTTCTCTGGGTCAGCATTCTCAAATTACTTTCGGTCAGCATCTCACTCAAACTTCTATATCGCAACAAATTCAGCAGCAGCAGGGTTCACAGACTTCACAAAGTCCAATCCCTACGTCCCTGAGTCAGCAATTGCAGCAGGTTGGACTGGGCCAACAGTCACCTCAAATTCCCACATCCCTTAATCAGACCGTACAAGGTATGAACCAACAAACCCAACAAATGTCGCAGATGCAAAATCAACAAACCCAACAGATGTCTCAGATGCAAAGCCAACAATCCCAACAAATGTCTCAGATGCAAAATCAACAAACATTGTCCCATAATCAGCAACTAGTCGGTCATCAGTCCTCTTTGAGTCAGCAGCAACATATGATACAGCAGCAAGGATCTGGAGGTTTAAATCAGCAGCAACAAATTCAACAAGGAGTTCTCTCACAGCAGCAACATTTATCTCAAGGAGTGATGGGACAACATCAGCTGCAAGGATCTATGAATCAGATGCAAATTCAGCCGGGTTCGCTTAACCAGCTACACCATCAGCAGCTTCCACAATCAAGTTTGTCGCAGCAACAGATGGTTCAAACATCGACGAATCAGTCGCAGGTTGGACTTTCCCACCAACAATTACAGTCAACTTCGTTGAATCAACAGCAATTACAGCAATTAAATCAGCAGCGACTGCAAATGCAGCAATCACAAGCGACTCCAACTTCGTTAAGCCAATTGCAGCATGGATCTATGAATCAACAATCCTTGCAGACGAGTATGAGCCTTCAACAACAGCTTCAAAGTCAACAACAGCAACAAATGCAGAATCAACAACAGCAGCAAATACAAAACCAACAACACCAGCAATCTTCTTTGAATCAGCAGCAGATGCAACAATCACCACTAAATCAGCAGCATCAGCAGTCTGCTGTGGGACAACAGCATCAGCAGTCTGCTCTGGGACAACAGCATCAGCAGTCTGCTCTGGGACAACAACAACAGCATCAGCAGTCTCCTCTGGGACAACCACAACAGCATCAGCAGTCTCCTCTGGGGCAACCACAACAGCATCAGCAGTCTCCTCTGGGGCAACAACAACAACATCAGCAGTCTCCTCTGGGGCAACAACAACAGCATCAGCAGTCTCCTCTGGGGCAACAACAACAACATCAGCAGTCTCCTCTGGGACAACAACAACAGCATCAGCAGTCTCCTCTGGGGCAACAACAACAGCATCAGCAGTCTCCTCTGGGGCAACAACAACAGCATCAGGAGTCTCCTCTAGGGCAACAACAACAGCATCAACAGTCTCCTCTGGGACAGCAGCATCAGCAATCGCCTTTGAATCAATCCCAGCCTTTGCACTCACCCATTAGTCAGCAGCCTCAGCAATCTCCTTTGGGCCAAACCCAAATGCATTCTCCCATTAATCAGCAACAACTCCAACAATCTCCTTTAAGCCAGCAATCCCCACTTGGTCAGCATCAGTTGCAACAACCGCCACTAAATCAACCCCAAATTCAGCAAAGTTCTTCTCAGGTTCAGCAAGGAAATATTTCCCAGCAACAGTTCCAACAGTCTGGGATTGCACCAAGTCCCGTTCACCAGCAAGGAATTAGTTCAATGGGAGGTCCACCAACTTCTATGAACCCTCCTCAAATTCAGCAAGGTGGAATGATTCAGTCGCAACAGCTGCAACATGCTAATACTAATCCTCAATCACAACAAATCCAGCATCAACTTGTGCAGATGACGCCACAGTTGCAGCAACAATTGCAACAAAATAGCATAGTACGAGGACAAAGTCCAGGTATGCAGATTTCTCCAATGGGGCAAAGGCCCATTCTTCAGCAGGGTCAAGTGCAAAAGCAACTGATGTCACAAGGGCAGATGGGACAAGGTCCAAATTCTCAAAATATAATGCCACAAAATCAAATGATGTCGCCACAAATGCAGCAAAACCCTCCCCAGTGGCAGCAAACCATGGTTCGTCAGCAGGTACACCCTCAACCACAACAAAATCAACCTAGGGCGGTTATGCAACAGGTGCAGGGCTCCCAGCATGCCTTACGACATCCGCTTCATCATACTGGACAGATGAATTTAAACCAACTTAGTAACCAGCATCAGCAAGTTTCAGTACAGTTGAATCAGCAGCAACAGCTTGTTCAGAATCAGCCTGGCCAGCAACAAGCTCCTCCGCAATTACAACAACTTCTTCAACAACCACAATCCCAAAATGTACTGCGACAGAGTCCGGCACAGCACCAGCAAGTGCAAATGACGCTAAACACTGGCAACGTGCAGCAACCCGGAACAATGCCGATTGCAGCAAATCAACAACAGCAGCAGCAACAACAGTCGCAGCCGCAACAGGTGGGACAAAAGGTGCAGTTTCAAACAGGAGTCCCTCCAAGGACACCAGGTCAACAATGGACGCACCAACAGCAGATGGAAATTATAAGGCAGATTCAGATGGACCCGCAAATTAAAACCCAATGGGCGCAAATGGATCAGAGTCAACGAACGCTGCTTATCCAGAAATTAGCTCACCGAAATCGGGAAGAAAATTTGCGGCGAGAAATGCTCCTTCGTCAGGAGAAGATGGCGAGTCAGGCCCAAGCGCAAGCCCAAGCTCAAGGGCAGCCGCAAAAATTTGTTCCTCCGGGACAGGTAAATCAAGCTCCTCGACCACAAACCCAAATGATTGTTACGCAGCAGCAGCAACAAGCCGGAGGTGTCGTTCGAACGCAGCAAATTTTTACACCTCAGGTTGCACAGCAGACAGCTCAGCCAAGGTTAAATGTGCGGCATGTTCTAGTTCATCAGGGGCAGCAACAGAGACTTCCTCAGCAGCAGCAGCAACACATCATATTGCAGCAGCCTCTTTCTTCTGGGATTTCACCTCAACAACAGCAAATAATTCTTCAGCAGCAACCCAATTTACAGTCAGGAAACCAGCAATCATCCATCATTTTACAACAAGCTCAAATGCAACCGGGTATCATAGGTCAAGGTGGAGTCCAAAATAAACCCCAGCAAATTATTTTGCAACAGCAATCTCACTCTTCTGGAATTTCACAACCATCATCTTCTCCCCAGATCATACTTCAGCAGCAGCAAGTACAATCTAACATGTCTCATGGACAGGGCCACCCTCAGCAAATTATATTGCAAGCTCCTGGTCAACAAATTGTGAGGCAGCAGCAAATGCAGCCGGGCACCAGTGGTCCACATCAGCACATCATATTGCAGCAGCCTGTTAACATAGGACCAGCAGGGCAGCACACGCAGTCGTTCACACAGCAGCAGATGGTTAGACAAGTCGGAGTTGCATCTCAACAGTCTCCTCAACAGCAAATAATTATTCAACAGCAAGCACCAAGGCCTCCATCACAACCCCATTCTAATGTTACGCCTGTGCCACACTCTCCAATCCAACCAGGAACTCCATCGTCTCCCCACCCACAACAGCAGCAACAGCCACAGGCTTCGAAAATTGCCATTTTGCAAACACATACCGGTCAAGCGCCCCCAGGAACACAGTGGATCACATCCTCCAATCAACAGGTGAGAATGGTCACAACTACACAAGCCACTGGGCAAATACAGCAACACCAGCTAAGACCAGCAACAATAGAGCAAACAACAAATTCCCAACCTGCTCAACAGCAGTGGACAATACGGCAAACAAGTCCTGTCGGGAATGTAACTTACACTACTAATCAAACTAATATGCCTCTCGTGAGTTCAGCAAATAGCAAAACTTTAATTGATTTCTTGCTTTAGGGTTGCAATTAAAAATTATTACAATGGCTGTAGTACAGTACAAACTGAGTGAATAAGGCATGGTATTTCAATAGAATTAAAATCATGATTTTTGAAATTTTGTTCTGAATATGTATTGTGGTTTTGTTGTTGTTTTTGCCACTTGTATGTATAACATTTTAATGACGTGTCCGCGTTTCGTTCAAATATCGTTATTATCTTTACTTATTCGTAATTTTTTGAGCTGCTGTCGAACGGGGAGCGTATAGAATAACCGTATAAATTATTATCCTTTGTCAGAAAGTTCGTTAGTTCTCGCTTGTTTGAAATGCTCTTAATTTTTACGAACAAATATGTGGAATGTTTTTATGATTTTATTCGTTTAAATTAGGTACAAGTCGTGAACTCCAAAACAAAAACAGCTTTAGCAAATCTTCTGAGCAATCGCCTGCAAGGAAATGCTACGCCTGAAGCTACAACTTTAGGACCAGGTTCTTGCAGTCCTACTGTGAGTGCTTCACCTCCTCAACAAGTCCCATCACAGCCACAACAACAGGTTATGTGCCCCCCACCACCTCCAGCAAGCTCTCAGTCACCGCATCAGGGCTTATCTCCCCAACATGTATCTCCTTCGTCGCAGCAAAATATACTAGTACAGCGAAGGACCTTAACAACCATAAACAATGCTCAGAAAGCGGCACCGGTTGTGGTCGCTGGTGGGAGAGTTCCTACTCCTGGTCAAACACCACAAACTCAGCTGGCCCTGCCCATCACACCTCGCGCGCAGTTCTACGGTCATGATCCTAGTATTAAAGGTAAGAACTGCGTCCAATCAGAAACCTAGAGCTACAATGGTTTAAAATGAATTCAATATTATGTATTTATTTGCAGTCCCAAGTGATGCATTTTTATTGGGATGCGTTTTTTGGGCACCATTGTCTCTTCAGCCAATGAATTGGCACTTAAGTGTGGAGCAATACGGCGGAGAAGTGGACCAGACTAACAGCAATCGAGTGACTCACGTTCTGTGCGAAACACAAAAGTTCCCTGAATACCAGCAAGTACTTAAGGAAGGGAAAAGATTAGTAACTCTACACTGGCTGAGCGACGTCTGTTTACGCAAATGTGTTACTCCACCGTACTACGCCATACACCTTCCCGTACCGTTTGCTGAGTGAGTATTGTACTGATGCATGGACGGTTTTTGCAGCATATATGCGAGAATTAAGTATTTTAACTTTGTTCCTTTCCTGTAGAACGGACAAACCTTTGAAGGGAGAACAGGTTGCCATTACTGGTTTCTGCATGGATGATAGAACTCGTGCTAAGCATATGTTCGCAATTTTGGGTGCAGAAGTAAATTCACATTTCGCTATGAACATGAAAATGCTACTAGCGCACAAGTAAGTAAAAGTACCGGCTAATTGTATTATCAGCTGTCCACAAATGCTTTTAATTCTGGAATTGACGTGTGTTTGTAGACCTGAGGGAACGAAGTATCAAAAAGCACGGGAATGGAAGTTGCCAGTTATCAATGTCCAGTTTATAAATGAGCTCATGTTTGGATTAAATGGTGCCCTCACCTACATGCACAGTCCGAAGTACCAACATTTCACTGTGGATCAGCCATTTAGATTTGATATTACTCCGGTTGTACATCTTATGAGTGAGTGGTCCATATCTTTGTTATTATTCTTAGTGTAGTGTTTCTCTGACAGAGAATCTGCAGAGCGGGAAGGCCAGGAGGTAAAATGCAACGAAATGTTTTTAGATGCTTGGAAAACTCCGATTCGAGTCAGTGCTGAGCATTTTGACAAATACAAGAATAGAAAACGGGCGCTAGAAGTGAAGATCGAAAACGTGGAGGTGAAAAAACCGAAGTTGTGGGGAGGCGAATACGAAGTGGATACGGAACCTTTGTCGCCTACCAGCGTTTCTCGAGGTGATGAGAATGATCCAGGTATTCAGATAAAAATGGAGGTGGACGATATTTTCGGGGAAGATACTGAGAAAAAAGAAAAAGAACCAACAACAAAAGACACAAAATTGGTAACAGTCATGCTTACGGGATTTACTCGAGGCTACAAAAATAAGGTTAACACATTTTACGTCATATTCCGTAATGTCACTAGTATTAGTAACCTGGAACAAGGATGATACCATGAAGTTATTTTTAGATAACGGAGAAAGTCATTTCACTTGGAGGTCGCGTTACTACTGATTTCCATGATGCGACGCACCTCATTATGAAAGATAGTTTACGAACAAAGAAACTATTTGTTGCTCTCTCTTGGGTCCGTTACATTGTAAGCCTTAATTGGCTAACGGAGAGTCTGTTGAAGAAAAAATTTGTGGATGCTGAACCTTTTATCATGTCGAACGAACAAGTAGAGAAATCCTACGCAGTCAAACTGAAAGATCTGCTGGCAAAGAATGATAGACACCGGTTGTTTGCAGTAAGTAGTTATTTTTCAACCGTGCTTTTTAAAATGATTTTTTAGATAATGAATCCTTAATCTATGAGTTTGAAATGTTTGTGTAGAACGTTACATTTTACGTTACACCGAGCTGTCTTCCATCGGTAAAAGATTTACAAGAAATTATAGAGGCCGCTGGAGGTCTTGTGGATACCAAGCAAAGGTCTCTTCAGAGTGTTCGCCAACAAGCTTTAAAAAGCCCTCGTAAATATGTAATTATAACCTGTGTAAAAGATTTCCCCTTAATTGAAGCCTCATGTAAAGGAAATTCTGCCCAGGCAATTCGTAAGTTTTGCATTATTCAATCCCACTATTGGTTTCGACGTTTCAGCCACTACGTAGTGAAATGACTAAATGGCATTTGTTTGTTTTTTTCCCTGCGCAGATATTCACACCCCGGAATTTATTTTCGATTCAATAGCCAAACAGAAGTTTAAGCCCTTAAAGATGCAGGCACGGCTGCAAGCTCCACATGAAAAGATTGCTGGAAAAGCTTTAGTTTTAAGTAAGAAAAAAGGGAGCACTCAGTTGCCAGCAGTTTAATCGAATTTATACGTTATGGGATTCATACCTACAAATTCAAGACGGGATCAGTGTTGTTTATTTATGATTACCCTGGCCTCAGCATGGGGCGGACGTGTACATGTGACTGTGACTGCTATATTAGCACGTATTTTAAATTTATATTTTTTATGCATGATCTCGTCGCGAATTTAACTCGAAGCCAACCCACATTTGTTAAACGTAATTTTAAAATGGTCCAGATTGTATTCATATTCATAATATTACTACGTAAAAATACTACATACATGTAAATGGCCTTGTATGATAATGTTTTCTTGGTTATGTATGCATGGAATCATTGAATGTTACAGATCAACGGTTGAAAGTTGTATGATAGGCGAGACGAAGAAAAAAAGTTATTCTTGGAACGGCCTTATAAAAGCTATAGTATTGACTATTTTTATGATAAAAAAATGTAGAAATGTCAGTTGATATTGGATTGACGGATATTTATTACGATACTAATAAATACCAAGATTTTTGCACGGTTTTAACATGTTTGAATGTGCACGGTTTCTTCTCTATTCGGTATCTATTCTACACACATTTGGTTCAATAGTATTGTCAGAATCATATCTTACTTACACATGTCATGTACACGTGTCATACACTTAAGTGAAGATGTATTAGTCAAGAAAATGTATTTGATCTAAGCACAAAGTCAAACACTATCCACCTGAAAACTGCTAACTGAAGCAGTGCCAAGTCAGCTCAAGTTCTAACAGCTCTCTGTTGACTTTCTTTAGCCCGAACCCTTTTTTCAAGATGTTTATCTGTGCTAGTACTGTTACCAGTACAAGCCTTTGTCGATCGTGAAAGCTAATTGATATAAAAAATCGATATTTTCGAGATTAAACCTATAAATCCAATGAAAAACGCGCCCTGCAGTGTTCAATGGGTAGTCTAAATAAATCCATCAAGCCATGGAATTATAAATGAAGAAAAAATGGTGAAAATCGTAGTCAAAAGTATGAGAAGTACTGCATGAAGATAATTATGGATGTTTACATCAGCGCAACGACACCACAGCCCACTCTCCCGCCGGCATTTCCGGTTTTAGAGCTTCCTTCATCTCCTCCTTTACCCAGGTCATCTTTCTTTTCGTGCACAACAAAGCTTCTCCCCACAATGGACGTGGTTCCGGACAAAGATATTTTGGTATCCGAAATGTCAACAATGGACTTCCCATCCGAGTCAGCTTCAATATTTCCCAAATCCCCAATATGTCTTCTTTCATCCCCGGGAGCACCATGAGGTTGCTGATAAATTGGGTGTAATGCATTGTTAATTTAATTAATTCTTCCCTTTTGATTATCGCATGTGTATACTATATAGTAAATTTTCCACAAAAAAAAAGTTTAAAAAGAACAGCATGGGAAAAATCCTTGAACAGATCTGCTAAAATCCGGGGGAAAGGACGTACCATAAAGGGATTAAAATGTCCCAGGGTAGATTTACAACCTTCAGCTGTATTTCCACTCTGATGAATATGGAATCCATGGTGACCAGGACTCAATCCCGTGATTGTCCCATTGATCTTGACAGGCGCATGATTCCCTTCCTGACTCAGAGAGAGCACTCCCCGAACATTGCTTCCACCGTCCGGATGAATGACGACGACGGCGTATTTGGTCTGTGGGAAATTATCAAACGGATCATCATCAGTTCCCATCAAAATCCGTGTCAATTTGTCGCGAAATCTAATGAACTACTATACAAGACTTTCTAATGAGCTTTGCTATAATACAACAACTACAAAAAAAAAGCCTAGTAGCATTGTAAGTGTATGTAATATATACATATGTGTAGTTGGATGGACCAACGAAAACTTCGTAAACATCTGACACGACCCCTGTGATTCCGGAGGCTTTCCGGGCATAAACGGATCTATCTTTGGGAGGTGGTGAATGTGGTGGTGGTGGAGGCACATGACTAATTGGTCCTACCTGTCTGGCCGTTCGGCGAAGATTGCCCGCGACGGAGGGCCCGATGACCGTTGTCAGGGCCAAAATAGCCAGAGTCAACTTGCGCAACATGCCTGAAGGGAATGGAGGATCCAAAATTTTTTCACTTATTATTGCTTTATCACAATCAATTTTTCACCAAATTATGATCAATAATTCACTTCGATCACTTAATTTTAATGTACGAAGTTTTTACTTTAATTAAAAAAAAAAACAAATATTCAGAATATTGTGTAGATGCTTCCAATAGCCCCAAGCCGCCTCTTTGGCACGCTCTGTGGACGGAGACGGAGAGAGCGATGAAAGTGACAAATTTTAGAAGACAAATGACAAGAATCAGGACGTATCCTTCTCAGGTCACTGATTTTTAAAGCGTCAGAACAGGCTATTTTTCTTTCTTTTTAATTGTGCAAAGTCGTTTGACCACATGCATTTGAATAGATGGTTGGAGAGGAGTAAATTGCATATGACCAAAATGAGCAACATTTTATTTAAGTACTTACCTCCGGTTCCTGCTTTGCAAGATTGCAAGCAAAAAAGAAGCATATACAGTTAATAATCATATTGCACACATATAATGATTAGGGAAAAAAACAGAGAAACTATAAATATTTTTCTTCCCATAAGATACCTTTAGCTCTACATTATGCCGTTTCCGTTGTCAGTATAAAAGGGAGCAAAAGGAAACGATAGTAATACAAATATACATTTTCATTTAAACGAAATACACATTTAAATTACTCGTAAATATTCTTCCTTTCCCAACTCCTGTTGGGGATGAAGTAACTGTGACTGTCCATAAATGTATACGTTTACCTGGGACATTTGTTTTTTTTTTACGACGAAAAGGATAACCCAGTGACGTTAATGTGATACCAATGTTTTGTAATAATACCACCATGAAGGAGGCAAAATATAAAGAAATTTGGCTAGCTAATATGCATTTTTACACTTTCCCCTGTCGACTGTCTTGTGTCTAACAGGTTATTTAGTTAATGTTGTGTGCTGTGTCACGTTTATGGTTCTGCTCCTACGCAGACGGGCCAGTCGTAACCAGAATTATCCTACAATTCCATGCCATTTGTAAACTTTTCACGTGAACACACACATATTATATGCTTTTCTGTAAAAGGGCATATACCATTTAAGAGAGTCGACTTCACAAATTTTGAACAATAATACGTGCAAGGGTCTTGCTGCGATTTGATTCGTCGGATGCGTTTAAGATCACAAAAAATTAGTTAATACGAGTCAAATCAAGGTCCTTCAGTCGGGAATTTATGTCGTAATTGTAATTAAGGTAGCTACTCTTTGTTGTTATTCTTACAGTGCCCTGAAAATGATGTCACCCTACTAATTTAATAATCAGTTCCAAGACCTCATCTGCGCTCTTTTTCACCGTGAATTCTTCTCAAGTTCTTGGATTGCCCCAAAGGGGAAAAAATTATATTAAAGACGCGGAGACCCTTCCCGTCTAATTGTAAGTAATGCGCAGAAATAATGCAAATATATAATGTAGGATGATTTGGAGAGTTTGTTCGGTTAATACCGTCCTTTCTAAATTTTGTAATTTTTTGTACAACAAAAGGAGTTTTTAAAGAAAATACATTCTATTAGAAAGGTATAATATGTACATACCTATATAATAAATGTACAAGCCTATATCATGTAGAAAAACTTGTCAAATATATTTTTTCGTGTACATATACTGAAATAAAAAATAGCTAAAAGTTTGAGTTTGTATCGTAACCTGAAATTAAATATGAAATGGCCGCATTTAGGGACCGCACTATATACGTTTGTCCAAATGAGAAGACACATCTCATTTTTACAGATGAGTCTAAAAGACTTGGTCTTTCATAACTAGCCATTTCAGTTACCTAAAAAAAATCGTTGCAACCCATTAAAAAAATTAACCGCATGAACGAGCACTGCCCTATTGAAATTATTTGCCTTCACACTGTAACACTGTAAGTCTGCAAAATAAGCGCACAAATACGCAAAAATCTCCTTCAAGACTTTTAAAATCACAAGAGCTCACATTTTGTCACAAGTGCCTTTTACGCGGGGGAAATAACAGGCTTCGGATGTAAGCTTTAACAGCCATTTTACTTTTAATGATGCCAATTTTTAAAACATTCTAAATATACTACCAACTTTTCTGCATCCGAATCTTTGCCAACAATGATCTTTTCTACAGGGTTTTTAACAGTGACCAAATTGAGTTTTTTTTTTTTTTGAAACGTTACAAATGGAATGGGGCAACTCATGGATCTCTCCCCGTTTTTAGAACAGATTAAACAAAACTCACCCATACCAAAGAAACGTTTTATTTTTCGGGGACGAATGACACAAATCCCAATTAGGAAAGCTCTTGAAGTCGGCCACGGAGCACAGAAGGATAGGAAAGGAGGCGAGGGTGTGAACTTGGTAACTAAGAATTAGAGACTAATCAATAGACGTGAAAAGTGAACTTGATTTGTTGGGAAGGAAGGATGTTTGGAAGGAGATCGTGGAGGGTGGGGAGGATTCCCCCGCCCTTAAAATATCGTAATACAATAAAACTTTTTTTTTTTTATAAGAGCATTTATTATAAGAATAGTGAAAAAAGATGATAAAACACGAGGTCATTCAAATCTTTTCACACTTCAAGGCTAATTCGGTCGCCTCCAGGTATTTCTTCTTCGTCTTCCTTTATGTATCTTCTGATATTGGAAGAAGCTATTATGATTCTCTCTCCATCTCATCCAACAATTTATATTCCTCTGCGTATGCTTTTCTCTCAAGAAGCCTTGTTCCCCCCCCTTTGGATTATATATCTATACCATCACGATGAGATCGTGTGGTTTCCAATGTGCCACACAAAATATCCTTCGACATCACGAGCTGACTCACACCATGATGAATATAGGGGAGAAAAAAAAAGCATTTGATTTCATTATTATTATTAGTATCCATACTATATTATTCAATCGTGATCAATACTTCCTTCTTATATCATTCCTTGGGCTGAGGAAACAAGTGGAAGAGTTAATTAATGTGGGAATGACATTTTTACAAGGCATATCCCCCTCCCCCGTAAGATGAGAAGAGAAATCCATGACTTGTCCTCCATCGGCAAAGGAATCAAAGGGAAGTCTTGTAACATTGCGGGGATACTCACAATTATCTACACGTTCACGTCCATTCGTAAAAGCTTAGTTTTTTTTTTGTTGTCTTTCAGCAAAATCACCAACACATGTTTTTCAGGTCTTTATCCTTATTTTTAATGACAAAGGACATTATTTTGTCAAAGTCATGGTGAAGATCCTTTTGAACGTGTTGCACGACTCTTCTGGGAGTGAATTCGCAGCCAAAAAAAAAAAACGGGGGTCTTTATAATGATTATTATGCGCATTCCAGTTTTTATAAGAAGACAAAATGGACTAAATATAACCCTTTTTCTCTCGATCATTTAAGAAAAATGCACAGGACAATCACAGGGCGAAAGAACTCACATAAATGGCGATTGTCTTATGGAATTATAATATTAATTTTTCTTGAGTTTATTGCATATTACAGTTCTTGAGAGCTGATCACGAGACAGAAAAATGTAACCTTCAATCAGAGAAATGAATGGACTCACTCACCTCATCAATATTCAACTGCCAAAGACGAGTGAATGTCACTTGGCTGATTAAATTAGCCGTGTGGAAATAAATGAATTAACAGGAGTAGCAATTACCACATATTTTTTTTTTTGCAGTTTTAACTGTTTCCAATTTATAATTCATTTTTTTTTAGATTCCAAATTTAATTTTCTTTTTTAGCCAGTATCCTCAAAGGGTTAGGTGGCGGATGTTTTTGCTATTCCTTCCCACAGACAACTACGCATCTCATCCCATCAGCAAAGCTTCCCCGTTCTCTGTTCTGATCCCTCCCGTTTTTTAATGCAGAATTTCTTTCATAAAAGGGACATAAAAAATTTCTTGCGAAAGGAAAAAAATTCTTCCAATTTAAATAATGAGGATTTGTGTAATTTACATGACCTACTACGTCAATAGGTTTTAATGCACTTTTCCCTTGTGATTCTGTCAGCGATTAATTGACTCACGGAGAAACCTTCGAAGGATTGAAGGAAGGGCAATAAATCCGGAGCGACTTGTTATACAGTCACATTTTTTCTAAACAATCCTCACCCAATATTCTATTAAATTGGTGTACTTTTAAAAATTATAATTAAATTAGAAACTGCTTTCTATTAATTAATATAACCGTATTTTTTTTTTTTAAATTTGTGCGAGAGGGGCAAGCTGAGAAAATGATGGCTAAGAGATGGCGCTCAAGTGTCTCCTAGAGAACTTCGGCAATCTTCCCATTTTTCCACAGTTGCTAAGTTACTGTTAGATAAGCCGAAATTACTTTTAAAAAAATCCTTCTCATCCCTGCAACTTTCACTTTCCCCGCTGTTCTCCCAGTGAAAGCTTAAATCACTTTAACGATTATTGACATTTTAATTAAAATATTAAATATTTACAAAACTAACTTTAGGTAAAAACTAATTTCTAATCCTGATGCAACTTTTCTTTAAGTGTGCACTATGATTTTTACATGTGCAATACATGTCCAATTCCCTATTTGATTGTCTTTGTGACCCGATTTTTAATCCCTTGATATCACTCTTTTCAATAATGACCTTGCTTCACGACGAAATCCTCCTTCTTTTACCCCTGAATTATTTGGATAAAAGAAGAAAACTGGATTATTGATTAAGAAAATGGATAATCTAACTTGCACCGGGGATTACGGAAAGGTTTTTTAAAAAAAGGCTCTATCGCTAAAGCAATAGCTAAAGCATGTGTGAGTAAATCTACGGAAGGAACACAATTCTTTTAATGAGCTAAAATTACCCGGGTTTTGGTGCACCTCGCAACTCTCTTGAAGTGAGGCTAGTAAGAACTTTCTTTTTCTAGTCAGCTTATGCATTAATCACATCCAGAGGAAAGACGAAGGAGGAGATTAATTGGAGGAATAATATTCCGTGAATAATCAGTTGATCGCAAATAGTATACACCCTCCACCATGGTAAATATGGAAACACGCACACATCTCCCGTTTCCCCACCTTATTATTACGGGGAAATGAATGAGAAAATCCTCTAATTCCCCTCACATTTATACTTTGTTTAGAGACCTACGCATTGACGTTCCATGGACTTTTTTTTTTTTTAATAAGGAGGTATTATACTATATTATTATATTATATGATTCCTTGGATTTCGTAGTGGATAAATGCAGTGGCTTGTAATGGGTAGATTAACCCCATAGAAAAATAGGAGCAGCCGTGGACGTAGTTGCCAGTGATAAGAATCAAGGTGTATTTTTTCCCCTGTATATTCTCTCTGTAAATAAAAACCCTTGAAACCTATCATTTTTTTCCCTTCCACTTTATTTGCATTTCCTTCGAGAACATCAGCCCACTTTTTTCTTTTGACCCCTTTTTATTTTGTCCCCCCTCCACCACTTCTTCTTAGGCCTATGAACAGTAGTTCAATTACATCCCCTCCCCCGTTTTTTATCAGTAGTACCACAACAAATAAAGGGGGAGCATTTTTTTTGTGGGTTTACAGACATACCCAGTTGAAATTATGCATAAATAATGATTTTTTGGAGCTCCAACTTAATTTGGAGCTATCTTGGTTGGAGAAAAAGTTGCCAGGCTACTTCTAACACCAGTAGGTTCTTCCTAGTTAAATTTCTTCCCGTATGTACAAATACTGGAAGGTCAGAGGGAAAATTTCACGGTAGGGAGAAGCATTAATGCAATAGAGAGCTTTTTTTTTTTTTGTAAACCGTAGAATTCCTCAGAGCTCATCAGGACCTGAGTGGTGGGAGTGTTTTTGAGGGGAAACATGAAGGAGGAGAAATGTATATTGGGAGGAAAGAACCACATCGGATCATTAGGAGGAGATGAACTTGATTTGAAAAGAATCAGCAGTAGCTCATCAATTAAGCATTTCATGTTTTTTTTTCTCCTTCAATTCACATTCCATAAATTATCATTCGCATGGTGTTTGTGCATTCCCATAATATTGAGTTGGATGCAGATTGGACGGTGGTGGAGGCGCAGTGACTGGGAAAAGTGTGTTGTCGGTGGGTGTTTTCTATATTATAGACAGGAAATATTCAGCTTCTGATATAGCCACTGCTTGTAACTTGCTCCTTTCTTTCTCATTCTCAATACTACTGGGTTGCTGGTGATGATAAAGATCTGACATCATTGATCACCGCTTTAAAACTTATACGACTTTTATTGAAGTCATGATCTCTCTCTGGCTCCCTAATGAGGTGGGAAGCTACAGGTCTGTGCTTTGTCTCTATTTATTTCCCCTCTTTTGCTATTTTCTTCTCTCTTTCCTTTCTCTCTCCTATGCCTTTCTTCTCTCTCAATCTTTACCTTTGTTTTCTCCTTGCTTCCATTCTTTCCCCTTATTGTATCTCTCTGTTTGTAATTATTCATCTCTCCTGTCGTTTATTCTATTCTCTTTTCGCCGGTTTTCCGTTTGTTTTCTCTATTTTTCTTCGTTTCTCTCCATTGTTCCTTTCCTTTTCCATTTTCTTTTTTCCCCGTTTCTCTCCGTTTTTCTTCGATTTTCTTTTCCCCCCGGTTTTCATTCTTATCTCTGTTTTGAATTTTCTCCGTTTCCCTCCGTTTTTACCTTCGTATCTGTTTCCCTCCTTTTTACTGTTGTCTGTGTTTCTCTCCGTTTTCCCTTTTGTCATTGCGTCTCCCCGTTTTTCTTTTTGTCTTCATTTCTTTTCTCCATTTCTCCTCTTGTTTCCCTTTTTTCCCTTTTAATTTTTGTCTTCATTTCTTTTCTCCATTTCTCGTCGTATTTCCTTTTTTCTTGTATTTAATTTTTGTCTCCGTTTTTCTTCGTATTTCCTTTTTTCTTGTATTTAATTGTTGTCTCAGTATTTCGCCGCATTTACTTTTCTGTTCTATTTAATATTTGTCTCAGTTTCTCTTTTTGCTCCGCTTTTCTTAATTTTCTCTGATTTTCTTTATTTCTCCGCTTTTCCTTATTTCCTCCGCTTTTCTTAATTTTCTCTGTTTTTCTTTATTTCTCCGCTTTTCCTTATTTCCTCCGCTTTTATTAATTTTCTCTGCTTTTCTTTATTTTCTCCCCTTTGCTCTACTCGTCTTTCTTTCTGTGTTTTTCATTGTTTTCGCAGCTTTGCTTTCACCCTCCCTTTTAATTGTTTTTAAACTGTCTTCCAGGCATTATCTCCGTTTCTTTCCATTTTCTTGGTCTGTTTTTGTCTTCTGTCTCCATGTTTTTTCTTTCTTCTTCAAGTCTATTTCCCTTATTTATCCCAGTTGCTTTCTCCTTGTTGGCCTCCGTGCCTTTGTCCTCCTTCGGTCCCCGTCTTTTCTTTATCAATATTTTTAATAAAAATTTCGCTCTCTCATGTTCGTCAGAAATATAAGTACACTTTCCAAAGAATTCATCTTTTTTCTACTTGCTTGAGCTCTCTATTCCCTCCAGGTCTTTGTTTCTTCCTCCACTCATGCTCACAGCAAGGACAATCGTAATGAATGAGTCACAATGATCACCCATGTATGTATGTATACCTTATACATTCCCACTTTTACCCTACGTCGTTCGGCTTTGTCGCGATTAGCCACAGTGAAAAATCTACCTTCACTATTAATACTAATAATAGATTGATTCATACAACAGGTTTGACGTCAAAATACTCGGCGTTGTCAAAGGAGCCATGCACTACAGCTTTTGTAGCTCGCACTTTTCTTATAATAATGATATCCACGCCAAATGAATGCTCACACTTTACAGCTTTTCGGCACTACAATAAATGTATACTTATTTACGATCAAGACATTCACTTCCAACAATCAAAAATTCCGCTTCCCTCACACACACTCGACAATGACAAGCGTTTCTCCTTTCACCCCTTCTGTATATACTTGAAATAAAATCAACAATATGTATAAATTTTCTTTTACCGTGATACCAACTACGTAGTGTGAGAAATTGTACATGGAAACTGAACATGGAATGTATACAGCTTGAATGAAGTGACAAAAGAGGAATTTGAAAAGCACTCATGTTTTCGCACTACACGGCCATAACGAACAAGATTGAGTTATGAGAGTTTCTCCATTCTTATAATATCTCATACTACTGTGTACGATTCTCAAAGCAAAAGTGTATAGACACAGTAGGAGTTAGTGGAGATGTAATGAGGCGGTTTGTGATTGTTGTGGAAAGGGAAATATGATTATTTATCCTCGTTCCGTCATGTCATTCCTTGTGTACGGCCCCGTCTATTATTTTGAATTGTAGTATGTGAAAATGATACGAGTGTACACAGGATTATTAGTTGTTGTTATCACCTCTCTTTGATTTCTTTCCCTTTCTTTTGGACTCCTCACACTACAACTTGTCTTTTGGACCACGTCAAAATATACCGGTTCTTGATCTCTCACGCGCCTCTCATCGTACCTGGGATCCTGTATACCTATTCAGATCTATACACATTTTTTGGTGAGAAACAAACCTCTCCCAATATCCACTATAAATGTCAAAAGGAACGAAAAGATTTGGTGTGTGTCAGTGTGTTAAAAGTGTAACTATTTGATCGCACACCTGTCTTTTTCCCCCCCAAACTCTTCATCTTCTCTTCGGACACGATTGTGTGCCACCACTCTCCTTTCCCCTTCAGGATTACCTGTCATTAATTATTTAGCCATATACCCATGGGGAAGGAATAGGGAGGTGTGAGGCACAAAAAGGGCAACCGCCGCTACTGAAATCCCATTTTGTATTTATTTTTTTCTATATATATAGACGAATATAAAACTTTTACCACAACAAAGAAGGAATGTTACGTATGTAATATGCTCCCTTGCAATACCGTATGTCAGTCCTTGATTGCCGGACAGCGCCATGACCACGTGAAAGTGGTGAGGAGCGTTGACATGGTGAAATTGTAATGAAGTGACAATTTAACTTTGTGGTATTTTTTATGTATATGTATATAGATACATTTATGCCATTTATGTATGCGATTTATGTATTTACATGTGTATATGCCATTTTTTCCCAGTTAAACAGCCCTTTGATAAGAAATAAATCGCACACGATTACAAATTAATAAAGACGTTATGATCGGGCATATACGCTCAGATGCACATTTGTATCTCCGTAAAAGCCGTTTTTCCCCATCATGTTCTCTTTCCTTCTCGTGAACTCGTGATGCCATAACAATGTGATCAACTAAAATTAAATCTTAATTGTAAAGATTTTAAAATTAAATCCTCAACACCCGTCAGACACGCGGAGCAGAGAATGCCCGATTTCAGAGAGAAGAAGAGGTGAATAGATGGAGATGGGGGCAGAGCCAGCTCGAAGGAAGAGACATACGAAGCTTCCGAGAAAAAAGGAGAGACTAGCGAGAGAGAGAGAAAAAAGAGAGAAACTGGCGAGAGAGAGAAGGAGAGAGACTAGCGAGGTAGAAAGAGAGAGAAACAGCCTAACCAAAGCGAGAAAAGTTGTCTGATGAGAAAGTGGGAGAGAGAGAGAGAGAGAGAGAGAGAAGGAGAAGCAGCAGAAAAGAACTTCGAGGGATTGGAAAAAGAAAGAGACAAGCTAGATATAGGGAGAGATATGCAATTAAAGCGAGTCAGATGGAGAGGCATTACAGAGAGAGAGAGAGAGAAAGCAAAGAACATTGGAGACGAAAGCCAAAGAAAAAAGAGTTAGACAGCCAGAATGAAAGAGCAAGGAAAAAGAGGAAAAGTGGAGAAAAATGACTCCAGGGATGTCATACATAGAGAATGTGAATGAGAGAGAAAGTGAGGGAGAAAAGAGACTGTGAGCGAGATAGAGACAACGTCCAGGTTTATAATCAGCTTACGGAGGATTATTGTCCCTGAATGAAAGGGGAGTCTCATCTCTGAATGAACTTGTATAGGGAAAGTGACAATCCTGCCCTCCATATCTCCCTGCCCATCAATTTCTGAAGAAGTTAATGCCGACTTATAGTACGTTCACGTTGACAATGTGTGTTCATATGTGCATACATATGTGTAAGTACGATGTGTATGAACGATATGCAAGCCCCGAGTTTTCTTTCTGTTCCAGAGAGAGAGAGAGAGAGACGGAGAGAGAGAGAGGAGGGAATATTTATTATTTACTTACAATGTTTCACAATGGCTACATTTTGCAGTTAATCTCCTCTTTGGAGCTTGGCTTGGTGCTGGAGTCAGGCTGGAGCCATTGTAATTACTTTGTAGAAGGGAAAAATACGTAAATATTATTGTTCCTTTCCCATCCTTTACTACGAGGATCATGTCTACCAAATACCATGGTTGTTGGAATGAATGAAGAGGGAAATAATGCGGGACTCCTGAGACGTGTGGTGTGTGGATGGTGTGGAGGAAATTATTTCCAGGGATCTTTGTATACATGTAGAAATGCATGCGTGTGTACAAAAATGAGCTCCGTAGAGATTGTGCTGCAAGTGATTTTGCTGGGAGATCGTGGAAGTATTATTAAATGGACCATATTCCTTGGCAGGAGTGGGTAGGGGGTATTTGAAAAACAATGAATAACAAATGTGGACGTGCATACACGGGGATTGCCTCAACCTCTGCTTTTCATTCATCTCTTGGAACATGTGCGCGGTGTGGGGACGGGGAGAGGCATACATAATCGCTTTCCTATATAATAGCTAATAATTACCAGGATGAATGGGATTCCACTTCCTAAAGGACTCCAAAACGACTCCTTCATGTCTATATGAAGCTAAATTTTTTTTTCTATATTTTTGCTGGGCTTTTAATCTCTTTCTCCCTGTCTCAAATGGTCTTATCTCTCTCTTCTGTGACCCTCATTTTATCACTCATTTTTGATGTCTCTCATTATTTCACTCTTCTCTGGTTAATCTTGTTTCTCTGTCTTTGTCTCATATTTTCTCATCTCTTTCGTGGTCTCTCCTTCTCTCCAATCTTCTCCATTCCCCACAAATTTCGTCCCTTCTTTCTCCAATGTCTTGTCTGATTTCTTCTAAATCTTGGCTGATTTCCTTAAATGTTGCCTCTTTTCTCCAAAAATGGTCTCTTTCTTTTTGACTTCGTTTCGCTTTCTCTCCAAAACAGCTTATCTCTTGCTCTCTAAAATATTTTCTCGTTTTTATTAAATCCTGTTTCTCTCTCCCATCTTGACCCGTTCTCTCTCTAGGCTCTTTTATCTCTAATATTATGCAGCCTGTTTCGGACTCTTCAATCTTGTCTCTTTTCTCTGTCTTATCTTGCTTATTTCTCTCTCTCTCTCTCTCTCTTTCGCATATTGTTTCTCTCCCTCTCTCTTCCATTATTCTCTTTTGTTTCTCTTCCATTTTATCTTCACAGTTTCTCTCTATTTTCCCTTGTCTCTGTCTGGCCCATTATGTGTCTCTGTATTTACTTTTCTGTCTTCGCATTTATCTCTTTTTTTTTAATCTTATTTCCAGACTCTCCTTCTCCAAGTCTATTCATTCATTCACTGAGATCTCGCAGGCGAAGCTTCCAGGATGTTTGCCCGCCTAATTTTTGCATTCCGAATTTGATCTTGGAATATTCATTTCAAGCATTGAGGTCTTGTTCCTTCTATATAAACTCTCCCGGGTTTCCCATTTCCCCCCGTTTTAGCTGTTACCCAGTGCATGATAAAGCCCTGAGCTCATATTGAACATTGGAGTATGGAAAGCACAGATCAAATTTTCTGTAGCTTTGCAAAAGATCCATATCCCTGTGAATTATTTTGTAATATTTTATCCTACTTCAAAGGAAATATAATTTTAATCTCTAATGCACTTTGGCATTGTTAGTAAGCCAACTGTAAAAAAAAAGAATGGAATAAAGTAAAATGTGATAATTCAAAGGATTTTTGATCTCGTGACTTTTGTTACTGTCTAATTTTGTCCTCACATCATCTAAAGCGTTGCAGTTTTCTGTATTCGGATTTTCAACCCTGACTTATGAACTTGTGCGAGAACATTTTGTGGCCCCACGACTTTATTTCATTTCATTAATTTTTTGGGGAGAGCTTAAAGGAGTGGAGAGATTGAGACGGCAATTTTTGTAATGTTTCATAAAGATGATAATGTATTTTTTCCCCCCAAAGAAAATTCGTCCCGCCGTTATGAAGGAAAACTTCCTAAAGAGGAAAGATGTAATCCGTAATGGGTACACTACATAATGATACGTTGCAGGATTAAATTTTAATATTCAATAACTACCAAAATACGGGACGGAGACAGGGCCATAATTATGAAGAGAAATGGAGACATAGTGGAATAACATGAGAAAGGGACGAGACAGGAGAGAGACGGATTGTGTGGGAGAGACTTTTGACAGTCCCGGAGAGCTTTTTCTTTGGACAATCTCGTGGATGCCTTAATGGCTGAAATCCTATTCTGTAATATATATTTTATTATTATTTTTTATATACATTTTTTCAATATTTCTATACACTTGAATGATTTGGAAAAACACGTATGTACACCTGCATGTATGGGGGAAAGAAAAGGTTGCCATCGTGACAGAAGGCACACGAAGTTATCTGAGGTTAATTGCACGTTCTGCACCTTCTAGTCCCTCCCCCTCAATTCTGCATTGGCTACAAAGGTCCGCAACTTGTTCATGCAGAATCAAGAACTTCGCCAGTGTTATAATAAAAAAACAGAGAGAGAGAGAAGAGCATTGGATCAACATGAGAATGATTACTCTTGATTAACCTACCCTCGTATTTTCCCTTGCTTTTCAATAAGGGAAAAAAGTAATTGCAAAATAAATGCTACACTATAATCTAGCCTTTGGTAAATTGTAGACAGAGTAATTTTTTTTTTTTTTAGAAAAAAAAATGGTGACGTTCCCTTTTCAGGAACTTTGGTTGGTTTAACCTGTTTCACATGGTAACATTGGAGGGGGAAATAATAGTATGTCTCAAGAGGGAAATTATTTCTCCAAGAGAAAGAGAGAGAGAGACGGGTTCTCCATGCGTTTAGTAAGAAAGCAATTCTTTTACTAAAGGAAGTATTACAGACAGTTGCTTTCATAAACATAACTACTATCTGTAATTGGGAGTGTGCTAAAGACAGTATAAAAGTACTATCAGGTAGAATTTAATTTCCGTTGGTTGAACAAGAGGATTTTGTCATTAGAGGACATTTTTTTAGGCAATTATCTCTATTTTTCTCTCTTTCTCTCACACACGTTGATTGCTTAGGTGAGTTCTTAGCCCTGTAATTTACTTTTCAAGAATGAGCAATTTTGTGAATCACAGGAAAAGAAGGGAAATAATGTGCGTAGAAAAGGGTTATATGTTGGAGAAAGGGACGAAGAGGTAAAGAGAGAGATACAAAGAGCATAAAGGAAGTACATAATCAAGACAAAATTGGGAACTAAAGACAAAATTATGAAAGACAATTTACTTGAGAAAAAATATAAGACAAAATACTCCGTCATGTCAAATGTCACAAGGACAAAGTTAATTCATATAAATCTTTATCTACAGAATAATAGTTACTGTGATAGTAGATAGTACTATTTACCTATGCATAGGCATCAAAGCACCCACAATAATATCACACAGGACGGACCGAAGTAATAGACTGGGCAAATATTTAGTAGTTAGTAGTGCATTACAAAAGTTGATGGTATAAACTCCCACGAAAATGATTGCTTTTTCTAATAGAATTCCATCACCAGTAATAACTACCAGTGTCCCTCCAATTGGAACATATTTCGCCTATGTATGTCACATGAATCACATGACACTATGGTTTAACCTAACAGGGGAAACAAGAGAGGGTTAAAATGCTTTTCCTCCTCAAAACATTTACCCCTTTTGGATGGATGGATGTCCACAATGTCGGAGAAGTATTTTTTTTTTTTTTTACATTTTTTGTTCAATTGTAATGTACAGAAAAAAACATTATCTGTATATGAGAATATAATTGAATGGGAGGTGTGGGTGTCCAAGTGAAGGCACAGGAAATTGAAAGTAAGTAAGGAAAAGAGTTTTTTTTAATTTGGACTCTGTCGAAACAAATTCTCTGCCTCCCTCTCCATCTCTCTTACTTTCTCTCTCTCTCCTCTTTATTTCTCTCTTTCTCTCTTATTTTTTCCCTATTTCTCTCTTATTATCTCTCTCTCTCTTTCTCTCTTATTCTCTCTCTCTATTTCTCCCTTATTCTCTCTCTTTTTATGTCTTATTCTCTCTCCTTTTATGTCTTATTCTCTCTCTCTTTCTATCTCTTATTTTCTCTCTCTATTTATCTCTTATTCTCTCTCTCCTCTGTATTTCTCTCTTATTCTTACTCTCTTTCTCTCTTTGCTCTCTATTTCTCTCTCTGCTTTCTATTACTCTCTCTCTCCTCTCTCTATTTCTCTCTCTATTTCTCTCTCTATTTCTCTCTCTATTTCTCTCTATTTCTCTCTCTATTTCTCTCTCTCTCTATTTCTCTCTCATATGAGAATGTGGTACTCCTTTTGATGTGTAGTCTTTCCTATGTGTGTGAGTGCGCTGTCATTTAAAAAAATATCGGACAACAGCCCCAAGAATGGCTTTCTCTCTCTCTCTCTCTCTCTCTCTCTCTCTCTCTCTCCTTTGCTCCTCTTCAACTTTGTGCCCATCATCTGAAAAAAAATACCCTGTAATTAAATGGGCAGGGTTTCCTAATACAATTTTTTTTTTCTCTCTCTCTCTCTCTTTCTGTAAAAACTTCCACAATTTATCACAGGATCCTGTGGGTTATCCCAAAAGGCTTTCTATCAACTCCTCACCCTTGTCTTTTTTTTTCCAGAAAAGAGAGGGAGAAAGGGAGAGAAAGAGAGGATGGGAGAGAGATTTGAGTAGATCTACGTTGGTGAGTGTAGTAAGTCATGTTGTCTACGACGTTCCACTTGAAAAAGCTCCTCTCAATATCATTGGGGTTGTACCCCTCTGCACATGACAACACACTCCAACCAAAGAGAGGATTTGGAAGTATGGAAAAATGTAGGTGTATACGTCTGTATATTCTATATATATATATATCTATAACAATTACAATTTTTTTTCTCTCTCTCTCTCCTGGTTATTACTTTTTTTAAACAAAACTCCCGCTCCACATATTTCCCTCTTCGTTCGTAAATAATGATGCTCTCCGCGGATGATCTTCTTGAAATGTAATCCTCACTCCTACTACCATGTTACTGGTAGTACTAAAAAAAAAGGACGAAAGGAGACCCTGCAATGGTCCCTTGCGATGGAACATGTGTGGACCATAATCCCATATTCATTTATCTTTTTTTCCCTTTCTTTCTCTCTCTCTCTTCTCTCTGCCTCTAAAAATAAGTCTCACTTCAATACTTATATGTATCTATATCCATATGTATCAGCTATGTACAGGTAGTACTCGTGGTAGTACTTGATGATAATTTTTTTTTTCTAGGAGAATGTTCACAGGTATAAAAACTTTTTTTTTCTCCTGTACGGGTTGTTAAAAGAGAAAAAAACCTTTTGCATTTTCCCCTTACAACATTTCCGCGTTAATTGTCTGCCACGCTCTTCTGTGGCATTTAGAAGTCAAAAAATGGGGATGGGAATTTTTTCGAGGTACCCACACACGAATTCTCTTTGGGAAGAGCACCCGCTTCTCCTCTTCATTTTTTTTGTACTTTTCTCCCTTTTTATTACTAATTGTAACTTTATCTCGCGTTTCTCTCTGCAATCGGTGTGTCTTTCTTCCAAATACTGCATTCCACTCTTTTTCTCCTTCAAATTTATATTTCTCCTTTAAATCTATATTTCTCCATTTCAAATCTCGCTCGTATATCTTTTCTTTTTTCTATTTCAAATATGTAATTTCTCCCTTTCTCGCTTCAATTGTCTCTTTTTATTTGAAATGAGAGCCCCTTTAACTTTATTTCAAAAGCAAGTCTCTTCTTATCAATTCCGTTCCAAATCTGTCTCTCTTTCTTCTTCCCCCAAAATTAGCCCAGCCCCTGTAATTCAAAATGAAGCCAAGAGCATCGCCCCCTCGTCTTTCCCAAACAATTCTCTTTTTCTCCTCCTTTTTCCTAACTCAAATCTTTCTTTCCCTCCATTTGCCCTTTGTAATTGATGGGAAAGTCTAATTCTTTTAAAGCATCTCCAGGAAGAGTTCTTGCCTTCTTCTTTCCCCCAAACATTTGTCTCTCTTATAGTTTCTCCTCCTCAAGGATGTCTCTCTTTCTCCCTCTCTGTCTCTCTGAAACTCTCTTCATCAATATCACTGCTAATCTAGGCTCACACGCCTATCTCTTTCTCCCCGCCCTCTAATTTCCTTTGTCTCTTCCCAATATTTCTCTTTCCCTGTAAAAATAAAAAAGAATTTCCCTCCCTTTTCTATCATTTCTCTCTGTCCATCAGCCCTCTCCCATCCCAAATTCGGTGCATCCCTCGTTTTTTCTCTTATATCATACTCACCCCCCCCAAAAAAACCCAGAAAATTCTTTGGAGCTTTTTGGACTAGTTGAAAAATGAGGTGTCCTACAAAATTCAGGGTTTCATCATCATCAGACCTCCCCTCCAGATCATCTTCGTACTTGAGGGGGAGAGCCGGAGGGGCGGGGAAGAGATAACAAAGTAAGAAGCAAAAGTGGAACACGAGCTGCTATGGCTTCTCTGTACGTAGAAATGGATAGGCCTTTGCCATCAGTGCAAAAACAATTTTTCCTTTGCTTCCCTTTCTCTCTCTCTCTCTCTCTCTCTCTCTGTTTCCCTTTGAATCTCTCTCCTCCTCTTCCCCTTTTGTTTCATTCCCTTCAAACTGTTTTCACAAATGACTCGGTACGGAGACCAAAAAGAGTGAGTGGAAGGACAAAAGCAAAGTGAAAAAAGGAAAAAAAAAACAACTCCAATTGGATTTTCAAGTCCGAAACGTGTCTCTCTTGTTCTTTTGTTCCCTGCATACTTTACCATTACAACTCGCACACTCGCACACCTGCCTTCAAGTACGCGAAAGGCTCTGAAAATGTACGAGTTAAAATGTTGGGCAATCCTACATAGCCGTGTTTGTGTCTGTGAACAAAGTAGCAAATACAAGAGAGAGAGAGACAGAGAGAGAGAGAGAGAAAAAAAGTGAGAGATACACAATTAAAGCATACACGTGTGTGAGAGCGTGCAAGAACTCCAAAAAAATGTGTGTGTTCATACATTTACGGGATGGAGTTCCCTTTCACGAGATTACTCTTTAGGGTTATAAGACAATTCAAAGATGGTCATATACATATATCGATATTTGGATACATATGCCATATTTTTTTTTCTCAGAAAGTGATAGAACATTGTTTTTACTCTCGAACATTTACATACTCGTAAACCTATGTACAATTTGTTTGTAGTCAATGGCACTAGCTTTTCCGTGGGGGTAAAGGGGAATATGTAGATCTATTGTGTTTAGTGGTAAAGTATAGGCTCCTATAGAAACATTCTGGAGAGTCGCGCCTTTCGACATGAATTGACAGTAATGTGAATACGAGAAACGAAATACTGCAGCAAGTACAAGTTTTCCGGCTATTAACTATTAACATTGGCACTTGGTACGATTTCATTAGCTTTCTTAAGACACCGCCTTTTCGAGGGAGAGAGAGACCGAGAGAGAGACAGAGAGAGAGACAGAGAGAGAGAGAGAGAGACAGAGATTCTTTCACTTGAGCTCTCTACCCACAACTATACTATATCATACACACACCATCCGCCGCCACAAATCCTTTTGGCTCTGGTTCCTCTTTTCTTATTTCGTAATGCTCATTCATAATATCCTGATCATATTTACACGTCAAAGTAGTTACAAACGACCAACACTTGGAATTAACTCCTCAGTCTTAACATTTTGCTCCTTGGTCATTACAATTGTAGCACAGTACCACGTATTATTCTCATTGCATACTATACCCACGTCTGAAGTCAATACAAAAGGCTTTATATTGAAGCTTTGCAAGAGCAGTGCAACTATAAAAAATATGGAATTTTAGCTCGAATCTGCGAACAAAAGGGCATGACAATAGAGATTGAAGGCTAATTGTACACAGTTAGCATGATGGAAGAAAGAGGTAGGTATAGAGAGACAAAAAGAAAGAAGGAAAGAAAAGAGAAAAACGTAAAATAAAGAGAATCGCAAAGAGAAAGATTGAAAAAGCAAGAAAAAAGTTTAAGATAGAAAAATAAGGAAACCATGACGGAGATAGAGAAACAAAGAGGAAGAGAGAGAGAGAGAGAGAGAAACAAAAAGAGAAAGAACAAAATAAACAAAGAGGAAGAGAGAGAGAGAGAAACAAAAAGAGAAAGAACAAAATAAACAAAGAGGAAGAGAGAGAGAGAGAGAAACAAAAAGAGAAAGAACAAAATAAACAAAGAGGAAGAGAGGAAAGCAAAACGAGAAACAACAAAATAAACAAAGAGGAAGAGAGGAAAGCAAAAGCAAAAACAAAAAAAATAAACAAAGAGGAAGAGAGGAAAGCAAAATGAGAAACACTACAAAATATGGAGACAGAAACCAATAAGATAAAGACGGCAAGATAAAGAGAAAAAATAAAGACAAAGACAGCAAAATAAAGAGAAAAAACAAAGACAAAGACAGCAAAATAAAGAGAAAGGTTGAAAACGCAAGAAAAATATTAAGGGAGAAAAATAAGGAGAAAAAAAGAGAAAGCAAATAAAGAGAGAAATACAAAGAGAAAAATCAAGGCAGAGAAATACAAAGAGAAAAATCAAGGCAGAGAAATACAAAGAGAAAAATCAAGGCAGGAAAATAAAAGAGAAAGAGAGAAAAATCAAGGCAGGAGAATACAAAGAGAAAGAGAGAAAAATCAAGGCAGGAAAATAAAAGAGAAAGAGAGAAAAATCAAGGCAGGAGAATACAAAGAGAAAGAGAGAAAAATCAAGGCAGGAAAATATAAAGAGAAAGAGAGAAAAATCAAGGCAGGAGAATACAAAGAGAAAGAGAGAAAAATCAAGGCAGGAAAATATAAAGA